>APFE031634734.1:63195-86839 GCA_000404065.3 Pinus taeda
TAGGAGTCTAAGGAGTCACAATATAACCCAGCCAACCTAATAATAATAATATAAAGCCACAAAAATAACAATAGAGAGATTCTATGGGGCACAGTAATAACAATATGGGGGAAATAGGGGCACAACAATATTAAGAAGGGGTACAAATACCATAGTAATGGGGTAATCACTAGTATTATAGGGACCCAACACTTTCTGCACGTATAAGCCTGTGTACTGGTATGAGTCTGCACCAGTACAATGTTGTAAACAAATTTTCTTATTATCACAAGAAGAGAGAGATGACAGCAGCAGGTGGTTTTCACCCACATTGGGTTTCCACCTTAAATCTTGGTGTTCATGTGTGTTTCTTATGTGTGTTGGTTCATTCTGTTATTAACTACACATGGTTATTATTTAATGTTCAATAAATTATTGATGCACAAATTAAAGATCAACATATGATGAATTCACTGAATCATAAGTTCATTAGATATATGGTAGTTTCCTTAAGAACAGTTGTGTGCACACGTGAGTTCCCTTCATTGAAGTAGTGTATATTAATCTAATTATGCAAATGAAAAAATTATTGATTTACAAACACTAATTCAACCCCCCCGCCCCATCCACCCCCTCAGTATTATTTCGAGCACTACCATATAAAATACATGAAATGATTTATGAGCTTACAAAAAATTCATACAAATGATAACAAAGAAGAAACAGTTCTAAACATACATTCCACATGTATCCCAAGGAAATAATTGCAACTCATCTATTAATACTGGCCAAACTTTGGTACAATAGTGTCTCTAATCACTAGTACAACATCCATCTAAGTCCAAATTCATAAAAGAGTGAAGAAAGGGAAGATATAGGCATCAAAACAAACTCCTCCCAACCTGAGTGGTTGAATCCATGAGACAAGGAGCAGTTCCACCAAAATCTGAACTAATAACTACAGTGTAGGGTGGTCAAAGTGACTCATTCCTAATTACATTGAAATTGATTCATTTGACTTGATGAAGTCTATTTACCTAATGTATATACCCCTAGGTAATAGTAAAAAACCAAAATTACATTTGAAATATCAATTAAATTAGTAAAAATATGATTTCCATAGATGAAAACTGAACCTTGATAAGAACAGTGAGAAATCAAGCGAATTGTCAAGTGTGCCATCTTTCTGTCAAGTGCACTCTCACAGTGTCATGTGCGCCCACCATCTTGCAGGCTTCTTTTGACTGCCTTCCTGGTGTACAAATTGAGCCCAGGATATCTCATTGGAAAGCTTGTCATGTATAATTGCCAAATATCCCTTTAGTTTTCAAAACTTACCCGATTTGATCCTCCAAAACTTCATTCTCCCAATACTAGTCAAATGTGTAGCGTTTGGGCCAAAAAATGAGGTAGAAACATTATGTTTTGCTAGTTTTTTTCCATTTTCACCTATAGTTTTGCAAACTAAGGCTAGAAACATGGTTTTTTTATATTTATTTGTCCTTATTCATCCAATTGTGGTCTTCATTTCTTCAGAAAGTGCCCAAAAAAAGTGCACAACGCCTAGGGCGCGCACATGCTACTCATTTCTGGGCAAGTGCGTATCACTAGAGGAAGTGCACATTGCTGATTTCAAATCGACTTTTGAGTGCCTTCCTAAAGTCTAAATTGATCCCATGATATTTCATTCAAAATATCTCTCTCTTGGATACACAATGGACCTATCAGGCACTTAAAAGTATCAATTATAGCCCCTCACAAATCAATTCTCCCAAGATTGGTCAAAAAGTGCAGAATGAGGGTGCAAAAATGCAGTGTGATCTTGCAGGAAAATTTTGGAGCTCTTCCTCAAATTCCAATTGAGCTTGTGATATCTCATTAGAAATACCTTTTGGTCAAGTTATAATTTGACTCATCAAGCAAGTCATTTGGCCACTCCAGCTAGGAGAAAAATTGATTTTCCCAAGGTCACTCAAGACGTGCATCAACTCTCTTGTAGCAATTGTATTTTTGACATTTATCCAAAACCATAATACCTATGTAAAACTTGAAGGAGGCATTTCATCCTTAGACTATTATGGACAAAAAACTCTCTCAATTTTGTAAAATGCATCTTTTTTTGGTTGGAAACATACTTTGAAGAAAAACTGGCCCTCTGTGTGGAAAACGATTTGTCCCTTGGAATGAATTCTTGAAAAATGATGGATACATGATATTTATGAGTTGGAATGGCATCATACTTACTGAAATGACCTCCCATAGGCCTCCTCTACTCATATTTCTCTGATTGCATAGCCAACCATAACTCAGTGGGAGAGGAAATTAGGGTTTAGTGTTTGTGGAAAATGATGATATGGACACCGTTGGGAAAATAAAACTCGCTTTGGCATTCACTTAAATTTTTGAAACATTACCCTTTCACTTGACTATTTCCTTTGACAAATTGATCTTTTTATGGTCTTTGAGAACTCTTTGAATTTGATTTTGACTTAATGAAGTTGACATATAGAGATTGAGTTGGCAGCATAGGAACAATACTTATTGCATATAGTGAACATAAAATTACATGATGAAATAAGAATTTATCTTTACAAATCATCTTCACATGCTGAAGAGATGTTATTTAATCACCCTTTACTTACTAGTCTTATGCAATGGAATGGAGTTTTATTAGAACCTTGCAAACCCTAATGACTGAATGAAACCTTGAAAAACCCTAAAATACCTAATGAGAACTTGAAGGACTAAATTTCAAGATGACATGACTGATGTGATGGAATGATGTCATCAACTTTATGGATAATGGATACTAAGCAAGGTTGAAATGAGCTAGCAAGTGGTAAATTTCTAAAGGGAGTAAAGGAAACCCTAATTCAACCTTGAGTGACCAAATGTTTGCATGAGGACCTAGTGGAATGACAAAAATTTCAAAATGGGACCCTAATATGATATGAAAAATTTATTTTTGACCATTGATGGCAGTATGAAAACACTGACACTAACATCATCCTTATTGGGGATGGTAGATCCTTGGAGGTGTCAAGAACATTTTAGACCAAGTGCTTAACCATGTGGGCCAATATAGTCAAAAACTTAAAATGAAATGCATGACAAAACGCTAACAACTCAAATGACACAAACTCACTTCTGAAAAGCTAATAACTAATTGAAAAATGACTCAATACTGACTTACTTAACTGACACAAGTACTTACAAAACTTATTAGTGGCAACAGACCATCGATATTTGAGGGCTTCAAATCCTGATGACAATGACCTACCTACTGAAGAAATATGTACAATCATGTGAAGTGATCCTTCCAATGTAATCAATAGAAAAGATGGCTACTTACTGAAATTATTCTCTCACATTCTTTAAGTAGGAAGAATGATGTACTTGTAGTCAACTCACAATAATTATTGATACCAAGGCTTATCCTAGCAAACCATACAACATTCATCTTCTCCAATGCTTACAAAATACTATCAAAGGGATCTTGAAAATCCTAAAGCATTACCTTGTCTTGAGATCCAGCAACAAACATACAAGTAGTCTCTTCATTCTTATCTAAAAGGATAGTTGGTTGTTGATTGATAGGATGGCATAGAAAAGTATAACCTTATTCTATATTAGTGTTAGCTATAAATTCCTTGAGCATGACAAATTATGATTCTATTTCTATCATATTGTCTTTCTCGGGCTCATACTCCTCAAATTCATAGTCTAAGTCATTCTTAAACAGAAAACATTCTTCAAGATTATCAAACATGACAACCCTATCATCTTCATGAAAGAAAGAAATATCTATTACCTGATCTATAAATCTAATTTCAAGACTGTCCTCATTTTCAAAAGTGGAAGAAGTTTCACTAACACCTTCTTGACTACGTGAACACTGCAAACCTGCATTAGCTTGGATTGTAAAATGACCTTTCAGGAGTTGATCTATCTCATCTTGAGATAGAGGAGATAGTACTTTTTGTTTTCTTTTGCTAAAACAATATTTTTCTTCTTTCCCTCCTAAAGTTTGACAAGGATGTTGAATATCTTCATTAATTTCAAGAAAAGGAGCATATAAATTTTCATCAGACTGTTGATTCATTTAAGGTGATTCCTTTTGACTATCAAGATGCAGAATTCCTTCATCTTCACGCAAAGAGGAAGCTATTGTATGATGACTATGATATTGTGTATCAAAGTGACTAGCTTCTTCAGATTGTCCTTGAAACTCAAAACTGAAATTTCTATCATTTACCACAGAGTCATCCAAAGAAGATTTTTCACTTACTTGAGCAAAGATCTCATCTCATTTTTCATAAAGGGGCTGGATTACCTCCTTCTGAAGAATTTTTTCTGATGGGATGATAACACTTGGGTCAATAACTTCATTTTCTTCATTCAAGGTGATATCAACAATAGAGCTCTCCTTCATGGGATTCAGAACAACATAATCTTCATCATCACAATTTGAATCTAGATCTAGAATAGCCAGCTTGACCTTATCATAATCTGAAATTGGATTTTGATTTTCCTTTATACCATCTCTTGTTGCAAGAATATTTGAAATAAGACCTTGTCTTCCATCATTTTCAATTGTATAAATAGCTTCAGCCTAGTGCGAACTTTCCTGAGCATCTTGACAAGTATCCTCTAAGCTTTCTTTGTGCTGCTGAAATGGATTTTCGTACATGGTTTCCATGATCTCATTGTCAATGAATTCATCATCTCCATAGACATTCTAAAGATTTTCAATAAAACTATCAACATGTTTACAGTAGTTCTAAACTAATATTAAGTATGGACAAGATTCTTTATACCTTTCAAAGAACATGGTATGAAAATCCTTTAAACAATAAATACAAGTAGGCGGAAAACTTTCATACCAACATTAGGGTTCACCTTCCAGAGTGGCCATGAATATCTTCATCAAGCAATCTTCAAGAAAATCAATCTTTAATCTATGCACATGCATGTGAAATGTCACCAGATGAAGAGAAACATCATAACCTTTCACATCTTTGACCATAGGAAAATTGCTTTGTCAATTTACCTTAGGCATTTTATTTGGGAAACCTAGAATGTGATCTCTTTTCATTGGAGCATACCTTCTTGCAACAGATTTAATCTTGAAAATTCTTCAAGCTACTGATCTTAATGCAGTGGAGTCACCATGAAGTGTGGATTTTTTGGATCTTTCAGTCAATGGAGTCACTAGGTGAATGGTGCAACTTTCCTATGTGTCCAAATGTTTTTCTTCATTAACAATTAGATCTAAATCATTGTTATTCTTTCCTATGGAAGATAGAGCTTTTGCTCCCCAAAAACAATGCTAGTATGTTATCACTCCTCTGGATCTCCAAGGTTGAGGAAGAGTCTAGCTGAGGTAACCACAGGCGAACCTCTTGACCTGGTAGCTAGCCCTATCAGGCCAAAGAGGACTCTCTCCAAAGGATCACAACAAGGAGGGTTAGATGGATTAAGGTTTTAGGCTAGGTATAAAGTGCAAAGTTTTGTTTGATTTGATTTGGTGGGTTATTGCCGGATGAGGGAATTAGGTCAAAGAGGCTAGGTTAGGGCAAATTAGATATGATTGTAGACATTCAAAGGGGCCAGGTAGGAAGGAGGTTTAACACTTAAAAGGTGATTTCATGAGATGGTTAAGGCTAATGAGGAGTTAGGAAGAACATATGACATGTATTCTTCCTAAACTTAAGAGAAATGGAGATATTATGATAACTTTCCCAAAACAGAGCATGAGAAAACATGTATTTTGTCTATCAACTTGAAAATTACCATATAACAAACATGAAATGATTTATAAGCTTACAAAACATTCATACAAACGATAACCAAGAAGAAACAATGCTAAACATCCACACCACATGTATCCCAAAGATATAATTGCAACTCATCTATTAATACTGCCAAAATATCATATAATAGTGTCTCTGATCACTAGTACAACATCCAACTGAGTCCAACCTCTTAAAAGAGTGAAGAAAGGGAAGATATAGAAATCAAAACAAAATCCTCCCAATATCCTGGGTCGAATCCATGAGAGGAGGAGCAGTTCCACCAAAATCTGAACTGATTGCTAGAGTGCAGGGTGGTCAAAGTGACTCATTCGTAATCACATTGAAATTGATTTATTTGACTTGATGAAGTCTATATACGTAATGTATTTACCCTTAGGTAATAATAAAAGACTAAAATTACATTTCCAATATCAATTACATCAATAAAAAGATGATTTCCACAAATGAAAACCAAATCTAGATAAGAACAATGAAAAATCAGGCGAATTGTCAAGTGGGCCATCTTTTTGTCAAGTGTTCCCTCACAGTGTCATGTGCACCCTCCATCTTGCAGGCTGCTTTCGACTGCCTTCTCAGTGTCCAAATTGAGCCCAAGATAGTGCACTCAAAATATTTTCCTCTCTAGTTTCTAGATTCACCTTCAATTTTCAAAATGGAATTGTTTTGACCCTCCAAAGTGTCATTCTCCCAATACTGGTCAAACACGCAATGCTTGGGCCAAAAATGGGGCAGAAACATGATTGTTCGCTTATTTTTTACCCTTTTCACCTGCCAATTTTGCAAACTAAGGCTGAAAACATTGTTTTCTTAGATGTATTTGTCCTTTTGCATCCAATGAAAGTCTCGATTTCTTCAAAAAATGCCCCAAAAAAGTGTGCAATGCCTAGGGCACTGTGCCTTTAACCATGCTGCTGATTTTTGGGCAAGTGTGTAGTGCGAGAAGGAAGTTCACAGTGATGACTTCAAATCGAATTTTTAGTGCCTTCCAAAGTAAAATTGAGGTTGTGATAGCTCGTTGGAACTATCTCTCTCTTGGCTACACAATGGACCTATCAAGCACTGGAAATGATCAATTATAACCCTTAAAAAATTAGTTCTCCCAAGCCTAGTCAAAATGTGCAAAATGAGGGTGCAAACATGAAGTGTGATCTTGCAGGAAACTTTTTGAGGTCTTCCTCAACTCCAAATTGATCTCGGGATAGCTCATTTGAAATATCTTTTTGTCTGGTTATCATTTCACTCATCAAGTAAGTCTTTTGGATACTCCAGCTAAGAGAAAAAATGTTTTTCCAAAGGTTGCTCAAGAAGTGTAGTAACTCTCATGTAGCAACTGTATTTTTGACATTTCTCCAAAACCATAATCTCTCTGTAAAATTTGAAGGACGCTTTTTGTCCTTGGACTATTGTGGACAACAACCGCTCTCCCTTTTGTACAAGTCTTCTATGTTTTGTTGGAAACATACTTTGAAGCAAAACTTTCCCTATGTGTGGCAAATGATTTATCGCTTGGAATGACTTCTTGAAAAATTATGGAGACATGATGTTTATGAGTTGGATGGGCCTCATTCTCGCTAAAATGACCTCCCTTAGGCCTCCTCTACTCATATGTCTCTGATTCCATAGCCAACCCTAGCTCAGTGGGATAGGAAATTAGGGTGTAATTCTTGTGGAAGATGATGATTTGGGCACCCTTGGGAAAAGACAACTCCGTTTGGAATTTACTTAACTTTTTTAAAATTTACCCTTTCACTTGACTATTTCCTTTGACAAATTTATGTTTTGATGGTCTTTGAGAACTCTTTGAATTTGATTTTTCTTTAATGAAGTTGACATATAGAGATTGAGTTGGAAGCTTCAAAACAATACTTATTACATATAGTGAACATAAAATTACACGATGAAATAAGAATTTATCTTTACAAATCATTTTCACATGGTGAAGAGATGTTATTTGATCACCCTTTACTTGCTGGTCTTACGCAATGGAATAGAGTTTTATTGGAACCTTGGAAACCCTAACGACCTAATGAAACCTTGAAAAACACTAAAAGACATAATGAGACCTTGAAGGACTGATTTTCAAGATGACATGACTGATGTGATGGCATGATTTCATTAAATTTATTGACAATGGATACTCAGCAAGGTTGAAATGAGCCAGCAAGGGGTAAATTTCTAAAAGGAGTAAAGGAAACCCTAATTCATCCTTTAGTGACCAAATTTATGCATGAGGACCTAGTGGAATGACAAAAATTTCAGAATGGGACCCTAATATGATATGAAAAGAGGATTTTTGATCTCTGATGGCATTATGCAAATACTGGCACTAACAAACTTTAGTATATTCATTATGAAGGTTTATGGATAATTGCATATTTGTGCCTAGTAATATTTATTTTTGTGGAATATTGTGAGAATATTGGGAAGATTATGAAGATTTGGAGGAGGAGATAATTTAGGGACTTCCTCCCTACTACAATAGGATCAATCTTAAATAATTCCACAAATTCTAGAGCTCCAATGATTGAGAAAGTCTAGAAATGTGTTCCTTGTCATTTAATGCAGATTCCTAGTAACCAAATCCACTAATTAAGGGATTTTTGTGGGGAAAGATTCCTCTTTTCATGGATAATGATTCCCAATCATTTTGTATAAGTACCAAGTACAAGTTGCTTCTAGGTGTGGATTTTTCTTAGTCTTCTTGTGGAGAAAACTCGTATTTTTGAACCCCCATTGTCATTTTTTGCAGGGATGTAATCGCATTGATGGAAATAGTGAAGATCGGTGCCATGTTCAGCTTCTAAATCTTTGTCTCCTCCATGGGACTCTTATTTTCCTTTGGATTGGCCATCCCAGGAGCCTCAAATCCCTTTTGTTTCATTTACTTTTCTTCCTTTCACTTCTTATTCACATGCATCTCTTATTCTTATCTTTTTCTATTTCTGCATTTAGTATTGATGATTTCTTCTTGTAGGATTGTGTTAAGGGGTTGAACCAAGTTATTTTTTAGGATTAAAATCATCATTTCATCCTTGGAACAACTTCCAAAGGTCATAGTAATCATTGAGTTACTTGGATTAGCTTGGTTATTCCCAAATTGATATTTTTGGAAGTCCTTTATGGAAAATAACAATAAATTGCTGCTATTTTTTATATCATGCTAACGAGATTCAATCACATTTATTCCAGTTTAATTAGATCACAAAAAATTCTATTTAATATCAAAAATTACCCCATTTCATTTTCACTTGATTAGGTTAGGCATTTGATAGATTTACTAGCTCACTAGTTCTCAAATTTCTAGAGTTTAGACTAGTAATTTTCTGCTATTTTTTAGCTTTGGTTAAAAGAGGTATTTTTTAGAAATTCCACTTGGAATGGAGACCTAAGACATAATTTTCAATAAAAAAATTGTTCCCATCAAATTCATATTTGATTTTATTTGTCATTCGGTGAATTATAGTTTCCTATAGTAAATCTGCAGTTTCTTGTAGTAACTACAGGATCTCCTGTAGCAGCCTTGTAACATCTATATACCTACCTATATTCGCTCAAGAATCTTGGTTATTTTCCTTTATGGTTGAATGAAGACACCTAGGCTCTAAGTAAATGGTTAGGGAAGACTAAAGACCACTTAGGACTTGCCTCTTTACCCATGTAAAACATTTCAATGATTTAGACTAATGGATATATTTATGAAATGGATAATACACTGATGATTTCCACATCCAATGAAATCTGTTAGTGGACCTAAACTCTTTGAAATGTAATGATTGACATGTACTTCATGATATTTACTTTATTCAATTAGAATAGGTTTTTTGCCTTGAATTTTCTTTCTTGCAATAGGTTAAGGTTTCCATTTCAAGCATTTCATTTTTTGCAATTAGTTTAGGATATGATTTTATTACATTCACTCCATTACATCATGACATCAAAGGAAGGACACATTGTATGTTTCACATATAGTGTTGATACCTCTTAATTTTTTTTGAACCCTGGGTTGATAATTAAAGTTGGTAGCCTTGGGAGTTGCAACATTCTTGTTGCAATACTAAGACTCATCATCTACTATAAGTATGTATGCTTAGTTAGACAAATAAGAAACTCCTTTAGGTTTTCTTGGAAGAGTAGGGTAGATAGTTCAAGCGATCTACTTTTCTATGGCCGTACCCATTCAACAATGTGAACAATAAACTGGATTTGACAAATCAAGGGTTAAGAATAACCTATATATCTTTCTGTGTAGATTACATGGAGCAGTTGGTGTAGTTGGGAAGTGTTCCTAGATAGCTCCAAAGGCCAATCCTACAAACAAAGAAAAAGGATAAAACTTCACAACATAATAAATTTATCAATCAAAAAAATTAACTAAGGATCAATTATACATTATTTAATGCATCAATAAGATACCACCTTCCAAACGATCATTAGACAAGCACAAGTTGCATAAGAAATGAACAATAATATGAGAGAAGGATCTGTCGATCTATATATTAAGTAAAGAAGAGAAATATTTCAACCAATGGCAGTTGCAACATAACCTCCTCTAGTTCCTAGCACCAAACTCTCTCTCTCATAATTGGAATCTCAATAGCGTAACAATGCAAGGATTATGATACCAAACTTAATGACCTAGCCGTCAATTTATAAGAAAAATGAGGCTATAAATACTTGTATTCCTTATTTAGTACATTTTTGAAAAAATCCATAGGGTGGATTGTATTTTTTTAGCTTTAATGCCTTTCTTCTACTTTATAGGCTTTCTTTGTGTTGAAAATGTGACAAGAAAATCTGAGTTTAATTTTACCTTGGTCAAACTAGAGAAAATTTGAATTTCTACTTCAACAAATATATTGGAGGTACTTAACCAAGGTGACATAGAACTTGTCACTCAGTTAACTCTATTAATTTGAGTTTTTGAAGTTTCAGTTCAGTTCAATATGATTGATCTCTAATTTGTAGCAATCTATTTTAGTTAATTTTAGTTATTATCAGTTAAACTAGTTCTAACAGTTAGAAGAACTAATGGAGGTCAAGTTATGGAAGTGTAACTTCAACCACACTCAGTGATCAACCTGTTAACTAATCAATCAACAAAAAATAATTTTTACATGCAAAAAATCTGAGTTACCTAGTTGAGATGGAGATTTCAAGGCTCCATTCCAAGGCAGTATAATATTATTTGTTGCATATTCCCATGTCTACAAGCGGTGCATGCAGTTAGAGGAAGCACCTAGAGGAATTGTGCAATTCAATAGTGAAAATTACCTAACTAATAGGGGCTAATTTCCTCAAGGAAAAGTGCAAGGAAATAGGAGCTTGGAGGGCTTGAAAATTGGGTAAGCATTGGCCAAAGTAAGTTTTTTAAGTAGAGGGATAGACTATACATTTACAGGGTGTGCTTAGGCTTGAGTAAGCATATGTATTTCATCTCTATTCATTGACTAATGAAATACAAATAAGAATGCGTTTTGATCAATTTATTTCCCCTATATAAATATTTGTGCATGTGTGATGTTCCATTTTACATGTTTATGATTTGTGTTCTAAATGGTGAATTAACTTTCATAGATTAGTAGAGTAGCTTCGAGTCTTGTGATTTAGTAAATTTTATGAGCAGTTTTGAATCTACACATTAATTTCTACATGGTATCTGAGCAAGATTTACTATAGAGCAAAGATTTCAAAGGTGTTATCGTAGGAGGATCAGATTTGCAAGGTCAATTCTTTAGAGCTAGAAGGATGGATTTCTATGGACTAATTAGGCTTGAGTATACCTTGAGTGAAGCTCAAATTATGTTGCTTGGAAGGACCACATAGAGGTAGTGCTGGAAGATAATGGGTTTAAGGAATTCATTGATAATGATATCTTGAAACCAACACCATTTGATGCTCAGGTGTTAATATCTTTATTAAGTAGGTTGCTATTGAGGATAACCTTTTTCTTGATGGAAATACTAAGGGGGGCGGGTGAATCAATATTTCTTTTCAATTGTCATTTTTACTACTTAAATCATTTACATTTAGAACACAAAATGAACAATAGGACTACATGCTTTTATTAACATAATATTTGCAATGAATCAGGTACAATATATATAAAGCTTCAATCTGTTGCCAAGCACCAACTTAGACTTTTTGTGAGGCTTCAACCTCCAGGGCACCAATGTTATCTTGTCAAGGCACCAACCTTGGATTTAGGAGCACTAACTCCAAGGACACTAATCCTTACAATTCTAAGGCACTTACCATAAGGGCTCCAACCCTCTACTATATATTGTCTAGATATGTTTGGTAGTTATTCTTTGTTCCCAACCCTACTGGACCTACAACTTACTTCTATCCTCCTGATTTCTTCTGTCCAGTTGGACCTACAACTTACCTCTGTTTCTTCTAGTTTACGAGTTGTGAACTGTTACCTCTTATATGTGATAGATGCCTGAGACGCCTGACTGTCTGCACAAAAAAGACAATTCTCTGTTTCAACCCGTTGTTCCATCTACCGTGGTAAGTGCTTCAGGAGTGATTGCTTCTCACTATTCTTAGTGCCATGATCTCTTACTTCCATGGATCATACTCATAAATACTTTAGTACTGGTGTAGTCTATTTCTCTCTTCAAATGATGGCAGATCAAACCTTATTTCACTTCACCGAATTGTTCAACATAGTTATGATCTGTACTGTTCCTCTTTTTAAATCATCATAGGTTCAAGAATTTTAAAGATTAACCCATGTAGTAGTGTCTTTTTACCTTCATCTTCCTCCTTTCTCATTTTCTCTTTGGCTTCCTCTATTCTTTCGATTACCCAAGGAGGTCCTGCATCCATGTCATCAGTCACAATCGCAACTTCCAAAGGTATTTTATAAATCATGCCCATAACATACTCTGTCCTCTAATATCGACATTATAAATCTTCACATATCAACATAGTTAAAACCATATAATGGGTGGTCCCCCCTGCCACATCATCACCTTAATCGCAATGGTGGTTTACCATCATTACATTTCTTCAAGACAAGCGATATGTGATGGATGCAATATTCCAATAAGCTTATTTTGATAACTCAATCGGGTCCACTTAGTCCCAAGTATTATCAGATTAATTCTCCACTATTTATCTCATCTTTAATCTGACGATTGTTGATCCACCCAATCAATGAACCCAATCGCCGATCCTCCACCATTTGATCAAGGCGTGCTGGATCCAATGGTTCATGATGACATCGGCCGCAAAACTTGCGTGAGGCTTAACTTCCTTTACGGAGCCGATAAGGATTATAAATCCTTGATCTGTAAAATTTCAGGTCCATTCTTGAGATTAACGTCCGATCATTTTGTGACCCAATATTCATTAGATATACAACATCATCAAATCTACAGCCTGTGGGTCTTCAACTAGAACACGAGTTAACAACAGGCTTAAGCTCCACCATTTACTGTGATGTAAGCGTTGAAAATGAGATCGACGGCTATGATTTAGTGTAGGCCTTCAGCTGCGATCAAAATAGATGTACACTCCTACCCTCGCTCTTCCGATAGTTGTTTCTCCTGTGGCTTATATTCCTATGAACTCGTATAACTTTCGATACTACTTCGATAGCTCTTCTCTGCTCTGATATTCTCTGCTTTGATAACTATGCTCTGCTCTGATAGCTCCTATGAATTCTGATATCCTCTGCTTTGATATTCTACAATACTCCTCTAGTATGTTAACTCCTTCGTTAACACTGTTTATGCACCTCCCCCGATGTGTTCCTTTTTGCTTCTCATGGCTTTCAATGACCTCTTTTCTCCTTAGCTTCTTGCTCCTATTTCTACACAGATCTACTCTGCTTGTCCTTGGCTTCATATCATCATTTAGTATCCTACAATAGTGCCATATTGACATTAATGACAATCTAGATCACCAATCTCCCCCTTTGTCATTGATGGAAATATTCTTCTTCTCTCGCCCTTTGACATCAGTGGCAAAGGAGTGCATAAGAACTCCCCCTATCGAACTGCTCCCCCTGTCATGCAACATCTTTATGAATCAATTTAAAGTGATGCTAAAGGAATAACCCCCATCTTTTGACGAAGATGTTCAAATGCTTCTCGAGGAAGAGGTTTTGTGAAAATATCAACTATTTGCTCCTTAGTATTGATATATTCCAAGATGATGTTTTGTGAAGCTACTTGTTCACGAAGGAAATGATACTTGATCGGTATGTGTTTGGTTTTTGAGTGCATCCCTGGATTTTTGTTGAGGCTGATAGCACTTTTGTTATCACAATAGATAGTGCTTGGTTGATTTGTACCTATGTTGACATGTTTCAGAGCTTCCTTCATCCATAATATTTGAGTACAACAATCTTCAATAGCTATATACTTGACTTTAGTTGTAGATAGTGATATGGATGTTTGTTTTCTGCTGAGCCAATATACTAGACAATCTCCTAGGAAGAATGCATTTCCACTAGTACTTTTCCAATCATCAACACTTCCGGCCCAATTAGCATCAGTGTATGCAGTCACAGTAAGAGTTGATCTCTTAGGGTACCAAAGACCGAAATTAGGAGTTCCTTTCAAGTATCTAAGAATTATTTTTACAGCCAACAAATGGGATTGTTTAGGAGTTGATCGAAATCTTCCCACCATTCCTATTGCTTGCATAATGTCGGGTCTTGTAGTAATTAAGTATAGAAGGGCTCCAATTTTTGACCTGTAGTGAGTTCCATCTACCGGAGGGGAGTCATCATCTTTGCTTAATTTGCAATCTGTGGTCATAGGTGTGCTCATGGGTGCACAATCTTCCATTCCATATATTTTAAGTATGCCTTTAAGATATTTGGCTTGATATATGAACATGCCTATTGTGGTTTGAGATAATTGTAGTCAAAGGAAGTAAGATAACTCTCCTATCATCGACATCTCGAACTCTTTTGACATATTTTGAGCAAACTCATGAATCATCTCGTCATTATTACTAGAAAAAATCATATCATTAACATAGACAAGTGTGACTAGTAACTTATCCTCATCCATCTTTATGTAGAGATTACTTCCTGCCACCCCCTTCTTGAATCCATTTTGTTGTAGATAGTGATCCAATATTGTGTACCAAGCTCTAGGAGCTTGTTTCAACCCATATAATGCCTTTTTCAACTTAAAAACAAAGTCTTTTCCTTTTCCTAGATTAAACCCTTCTGGTTGCTCAATGTAGACTTGTTCCCAGAGTTCCCCATTCAGAAATGCTTACTTTACGTGCATTTGATAGATTTTAAGTCCTTTTGAGCAAGAACATGCTAAGAAAATCTTGGTAGCTTGCACACAAGCTACTAGTGCAAAGGTTTCTTCAAAGTAAATTCCTTCAATTTGTGAATAGCCTTTGCAAACAAGCCTTGCCTTATTTATCATGATTTGTCCATATTCATTCATTTTGTTTTTAACACCCACTTGATTTCAATTATATTTCTATCCTTTGGACAAAGTACCAGCTCCCATGTCTGATTCTTCTTGATTTGACACATTTCTTCTTCCATGGCTTGTACCCAATGGGGATCCCTGCTTGAGTAAATGTTTCTGGTTCTATCACGGATAGAAGAGCAACATCATTTTTCTTTGGTGTACTTGTCATCCTTCTTCTGGTTTGCATCCATTCATCTATATTTCCAATAATCTGTTGTTTTGGGTGATGTTTTTGGAGAAACATCATCTTTGAAGGGGTTTGAGATGGTTCTTTTTCCTTTTGTTTTTCTTGATCTTTTTCTTCTTTTTTAGGTTCTTCTTCAATAAGAGGGTCAACTTCATGTTTTTCAATTTCTTTTTTTGGAAGGTCTTCATCAATCTTCACATCAACACTTTCCACTATTTTCCATAGTTGATTATTGTAGCACTTATAGGATTTGTTCCTTGTAGAATATCCAAGGAATATCCCTTTGTTAACATGAGAATCAAATTTTCCTGGTGAACCATCATTGATTTTTATGAATCACTTGCTTCCAAGTATTTTACTGAAGTAGGTCTTCCTTTCCATAATTCATAAGGAGTCTTCTCATTATTTGGTCTTATTTGAGTTTGATTCAAGGTATAGATAGTTATCCCGACTACTTCTCTCTAGAATTTTGGCTGCAAGTCAGCTGCTATTAACATTGTTCTTGCCATTTCTTGAGCTGCTTGATTTCTTCTTTCAACTACCCCATTTTTCTTGGGTGTTCTAGCAGCAGAGAGTTCTCTTTCGATTCCATGTACTTTGCAAAATTCATCAAATTATTTTGATGTGAATTATCCCCCTCTATCTATTTTGAGACATTTAATCTTTAGAGTCTTTTTCATTTTCTGCAAGAGCTTTAAGATTCTTAAAACACTCAGATGATTATGATTTATATTTTATGAAATATACCACAACATTCTAGTATAATCATCAACAAATAAAGCAAAGTACCTTTCTCCTTGGAGTGTCGGAGTTCTAGTTTGTCCACAAAAATAAGCATGGATGATCTCTAAAGGCTCTGATGTAAAAAACTCCTTGGTCTTGTGGTTGGTTCTAGCTTTCTTTCCATGTTGACATAGACCACATACTCCTTGATTTGGCTTGAATAACTTTGGGATGTCTTGTACTGCATTAATCTTGCTGATATTGATCAAGTTATCAAAGATTGTATGTCCAAGTTGCTTGTGCCACAACCAACTTTCATCTATTTAACTTAAGTAACATTTATCTTCTTAAATTTTGTTCAGAATGTAGATGTTGTCTGGCGTTCTAACCCCTTTTGCCACAAGTTTTCCTGAGGAAGAGTTCCTTATTTCACAATATTTAGTGCTAAAGACAACATTATGTCCTTGATCACAGATTTAGCTAACACTCAAGAGATTGTGTTTGAGCCCGTTTACTAGCAAAGCGTTTTGAGCCTTTCCTTTTCCTTAATAAGGGTAACAGTTCCTTTTCCAGCAATTTTGGCACATCCACTTCCAAAGGATACATTTCCTTCCTTTCTTTTCAATAAGAAAAACTTCCCTTTGTCCCCTGTCATGTGTCTGAAGCACCCACTATCCACAAACCAATGATTTTCATCACTGTGATCAGATAGAGCTAGGCCACATTGTGTTGGGATTCTCATTTTTTTCTTTTCTTCTTTTAAGAGGGAAATTTTTTTCATTGTGTCCATTATCATTACATAATGAGCACATCGGATCAAATTTGGCCAAGGGGTCAAAAAAGTTGTAGGTCTTGATTTGTCCTTGCCCTTTGGGACCATATGGTTTGTTTGTTTAATCCTTCAATTTTGGTATTTCATTCTTATGGGCCATGCAATGTCTAGCTTGATGACCAAAATTTTTACAATAAAAACAATGCCCAAAAAAGATAGTTTTGTACCTCTTGTAATAGCCATGATTTGACTCAACATGCTTCTTTGGAGTTACTCTCTCTTCATTCTTTGGATTTGAGATGGGCCTATGATGAAATGATGTTTTGTACCTATTGTAATAGCCATGATTTGAATCAACATTCTTCCTTGGAGATACTTTCTCTTCATTCTTTGGATTTGAGATGGGCCTTTGACCAAATAATCTTTCTTCTTTTCGGTTGCTGGAAAGTACACTGGCATAGATTTTCACATTATTCTTAGTACTTGATGATTCTCCATTAAAAATTCTCCCAGATTTTTCATGTTGAGGTTTTTGATTATTTAGGATAGTGTCAAGTATTTGAGAGCTTTCCCAACCCTTTTTGACTTGCTCCAATTCCTTCCTCTGAGATACTATTTTGGCTTCACGTTATTCACAAACTTCTTTTTTTCCTTTTAGATTATTTTTCAAGAGGTCTTCCCTTCCTTTTGTTTCCTCATTTTCTACCTTGAGAGAGATGATTTTATTTCATAATTTCTCATTTTCTTCAATGGCACTCATTAACAATTCATCTACATTTCCTTCTAGCCCTAAATCATCATCATTTGTGAATGTCATGAATAATAGTTCTTGGCTTCAACATGGTCATTTTCTTCATCTGATTCTTCATTATCTCCTTTGTGGTGAGGGAACTAATTAGTTGATTTCTTTTTGGTGACTATAAATTCATCTTCATCAGACTCATCTTGCTTAGAGAAGCAATTCTTCTTATTGAACCCTTTCTTTTTGTATACCATCCTTTTAGAATTTTCCTCACCATTTTTTTTTTTCTCGGCAAATGCTAATTCTATTAACTGTAAAATAAAGTAATAATACAAGGAGTCGAGGCCTCAGGAATCATCATCCAAGAGCACTCAGCACATCAAAATTGTCCCAGGTAAGGGAAAACTAGATACAATAGGCAAGAAAGTAGATATAGAAACCAGGAATTAACCAAGATAACATGAAGAAGAGGTGGTATAACCATCTGTCTAGAACACATGACCAGAAAGCGAGACCGAGACATTGCCAAAAATTCCAGAAGATATTTACATTTCCGCATACCATGGAGAGGAATAAGACCACTTGTCTGAAGAGGCTGAACCAGACTTGCATCCAAAACCCCCTGAACTTGACCATACTTGTCATCATCAAAACCGATAAGGATTGGGCCCAAATGGCCCCAAATTTTCGTGTCCTCATTCTGAGACTCCTCCAGCACCGAGCATGCATTACCCTCCCACGCATCATCATTTCCAACATTTTCATTGTGTGGGTGCTTCAATGAGGGACGAGTATCACTAGAGTTACCTTCCTTGATCCTTGGGGCAAAGGCTTCTGGAGGCAGAGTGGCGCTGGGAGCATCGCCCCTTTCAAACCTCTCCCCCTTATCTTTCTCCTGGCTTTCCCTTGCCATTACCTAGACATTTCTCTGATTGCCAGCCTCTCCGAGAGCACCCTGAGGAGGCTTAGACATCATGCGCACCATAGTTGGAGGCGAAGATTCTTCTTCAGAGAAGATAATAGTGATATTGGCAGAGATTACATGCCTATTAAGATTTCTTTGAAACATGAAATGAGTGGTCTGAAACCCATGATACAGAGTTGGTCTGTGAGCAGGATTCACAGAGCGGGCTACCTGTGGTCTCCCACGCCCTCCTTGACTCCCCCCGAAGTGACTCCTCATTCAGTGGCGAACCATGATGAGGAGATTAAGGAGTGGCACAGCAAAACCAGAGGCAGAGACAAGAAAATAGTTATGCAACACAGGAAACCACTTCATGCAAAGACAACAGGCCTATAAGTGTGGGGAGGACAACACAGTTCTAATAGCAGGGGAAATTGAGAGCTGACCATTGATTGCAAAGACTAAGCTGTTATCAAAACGTGCAACTAACCCAAGCCTGAGACAAACAGAGAATGGAATGCAAACAGGAAGCTTACCTTTGTTTTCAGGGACCAACCTACCGCACAAACCCGCATCTGGCCAGAGCCTGAGACGAGAAGGCGGAATGCTAACAGTGGGAAGGATAGCCAAGAATGCCATGGTTATAATAGCTAGAGCCTCACCTTGGATGGATTGAGCAGTAAATTCAGAGAGCATGCCAAATCTTCTACGCTTCCGCTTATCCAACATGAGCCATATGAACTCTTGGATTGATACGTTGGTCTGTATCTAGAAGTACCACGCTTGTCCATCTGTCCTGAATAACATTAAGTTTCATTTATTTCACCCGCATCTGGGTAGAATTTTCCTCACCATCACCATCATGCTTATGAGGATATTTTGCAGCATAATGAACCATTTTTCCACATTTGAAACAAATAAGAGGGTACTCCTTTTAGCTTAGATCCTTTCTTTAGTCTTCATACAAATTGCACCAATTCAGATTCAGCATTGGATTCATCACTACTACTATTCCATTCTTTCCCCTTTTTTGATTTTGAGGCCTTGAATATTGCATGTTTGGAACTTGTGCATCCTTTTATCATCTTATAAGCAATGAGAATTGTTATAGACATTTTTGGGCACTTCAACCCCAATCACAAATGTCCATAAATTGATGGCTCTTAAGTCCCTAAAAGGGTTGCTTCACTACCTAAAGGAACAAGGTCAAATGATTACATCATCTCCTAGAAGTTCTCCAACGAAAACTGCTCATAAATGGTCAAAACTGGACCATACTGAAAGCTCCATGCAGAGGGTGCGATGCATATCACCTTCCCAATGTACAGGGTGTGATGCATACTATTTTTCTCCTCTGTAGGGTTCGATGGTCAGGAATGGACAAATGGAAGGGACCAAAATGCGAGGTGGAAGATCATGGAATCTTCTAGAAGATTCCCCTCTGACACTTGCCACTCCATTTTCGACTAGGGATGAGTAAGAGATCTTCATTCTCCAAGTGGAAGCAAGAACTATCAGAGAGAAGAAACTAATCACGATCCCAAAATATGACTCACCTCTATGTAATCATCTATATATGGATCCCTCATCATAGAGATCTAGAGGCTGGAATTTTGTAACTTATAGAGAAGTGTTGTTGGTATTTTGGTGTACATTCACAGTGTTGGGTGATTTTCCTTTGCTTGAGGTGAAAGAAGGGCTTCTTAGTTGGAGGATGATGCTGGGTCAGAGCTGCTCATGGTTGTAATCCTCTTGCTACTTTTTATCTAAATAAAGCTATTCTTGTTTCCTTCCATATTCTGGTGTACTTGTTTATATATGCTTGTATATGGTTAATGTACATTTGATCCTGCATTATTTATGAATCTAGATCCTTGTTTCTTGCATAGTATTTTGTTGCTGTGATTCTACAGGTCTTTTTGAGGCTGAGTAGATAAAGAGCGAGCAACAAAAATCTATCAAGAAGGAGAGGGAATTGAGCGCAAGACTCAGGTTGGCCCTCTTGGTTCTCCTCTCATGTATTTTCATAAAAGGAATCAATAGTAGACTTTGATTGTTTGTTTCTAAGATAGCCACCCATCTTAGTGGGAATAGCGGCATCGGTGTGGACACTATTCCCATATAACAAAATGGCAACTCCACTGGGGAGCGACTAGATTACTTGTTAGCCTATCTATCCTTGTTTCTTTTATAAACATACAGGCGGAGCCTGAAGTCAAGCCAGCTAGCCTTCGAACTGCGTTTGTCATACAAATGCAAAGTAGGTCAATGCTGCTTCAGTCAATCTCCGGGTTTTTTTTATAAATTAAACAATAGATCTGCAAGCAATCTAATTTCCCTGAGTAGTGGCTTTAGTAACCTCTTAAATCACCCTTGTGTTTTTACATACATAAATATGTACTCATTCAGCTTAAACACCTGAACTAAATTGCAAACTGTGAGTGAAGTCTCGTTCAAATTTTTGCACTATAACCATCGCACCCTGCCTTCAAGGCAGCCTGTATGCATCGCACTTCTCGAATAGAGTAACTGCGCTGCATACTGAGTTCACTGTGTAACAGGTGCGATGGTCAAGGAGGACTGATTTTGCCCTCCGACTGTTGATTTTTCTCATTGTTTTCAGTCTTATTCAAGAGTTTTTGTTGTCTACAATCAGTGTGCTACTGTGAATACCCCATTTTCTAGCATTATTCTGCCTCCTTAGTGCAAATAACTATAAACATTTTTTATGTATTGTGCGTCATTTTAGTTCTCTTTTGCAAAAATAGCATAGTCGAATTGTCGTCACTAGATCTGAAAGTGTCGTAGCTGTCGTTTTCAGTTTTAGAAGGAAATCCCATTGTTTTAGATAGTTTATTATACGGTTATTATTGCATAAGACATGATTTACTAGTTTTAAAGTGTCGAAAAGCAATTTCCATTTCAAAATCGCAAAGTGTCTCTCTTGTTTTCACTTCGTTTTGAAAGAGAATTTTGTTGAGTATAGTCACTTTAAAAGTAATTCAATTTTGCACATAGTTTTCTTAGTGTCATTTACACATTAAGGAAGCTAAAAACCAATACATGCATGTGTATTTTCATCTTGAATGCTTGGCTTGATTTAGGCTTCTGCATATTAGCGTGTGCTATGTGCTCTGTGAAGAAAAGATGTTTGACTTTCTTCCCCTTAGTAGCTAGGTTTTTCATTGCTGAGAGAAGATAAAACATATATTTATCATCTTAGACTACTTTTACGAATTATACATACATCACGTGCTAAACCTGAAAGGAAAACTACTAAGCAAGATCAACTTAAAATAAATCTCAATGAATCTAACAATGCTTTGGAACTTAACGCAACATCTAGAGGTCCAGGCTAGAGACATATTCCGGCATCGTAAAGCCTGGTAACTGTTGCTTTCAGTGCTGGTTGGGTGATTCCTCCACTCTGAGATGATAAGTGCCAGTGTGGACTTGTGCTCCCACGTACCATCGCGTATATATTGGGAGACCACTATAGGCTGCATCCTTTATCCTTAAGAAGCCATGTCTGCAGCCCTATCGATTGTAATGCACCGAACACATCATTCGGGAAGACTGACTACCATATCGTAAAAGGTATTATGTAGTTTTACGATTGGTTTGGTAATCCTCTCTTCCTAGATCTCCAGAGAAGTCCATTTTGCTCCTTTTCAGAATCCTTAAAGGAAAAGGTCCTCTGAGCGCTTGTCACTTCAAGATCAAAAAAAATTGAAGGCAACTAGAGTCATATTTTGTCTTTTCTCGACTCTTTAAAATTGAAAAAACAAGTTGTGTCCAAGCGTCTAAAAATTTATTTTAAATCGAAATAACGTCACAATTCCCCCGTTGATCTTCAGGTTGAGAAAATGGAGTCTACCAACCAAGGATTTCCCCGTGAAGGAAATCCTAGTCCCTTCTTATCTTGAGGAGATGTTGGTCCACCCCATATGGCCACTTTGTCACTTCTAGGATTGACAATTGGTTTGCCAGTATGGCTCTTCTCTACCTCTGTCATTCAGAATCCCACAATTCCTAAACAATCTAACCAACAACTAGATGACACTAGAGTTGCTTCCCAACCTTCTACTTCATCTTATTCTCCTTCTCCTCCTTTCTCTTCGCTTGACAAAGCTGATAAAGATAAAAGTCAAGTAACTGAGAAGAAGAAGAAGCAAAATAAGAAAAATGAAAATAAGAAAAAGGAACCAAAATTGAAAGGGAACAACCAAGTATCATCTAGCAAAAATCCACACACCGCACAGTCAAAACATAAATATCCTTGCGTCATTTGCAATGGAGACCACTTTCATCGAGATTGTCCCTGTATCCCTCAGATCTTAAGGGACTGCTCTCCTTGTTTGCACCACTCGGTAACATCAACCTCTGGCGATCATGTTGAATGGTCACCGTCAACCAGTGAAAGTGAAGCACATGGATAGAAAAGGAATCCTAAACTTCCTTGTAAGTTGTGTGAATATCACGTCGTCCACCGTTGTCCCTTCCTATAAGAGGCTAAAAGAGTTTTAGATAATCGTTCGGTTTCACCGTTACAACTTCCTCCTAGATATCAAAAACTCTTACCGAGTCCTCCACTAGTTGAAAATCCAGCTGGGCAATCCTTGTGGTCAGCCGAAACAGCTATCATTGAAAATGAACCTTCGCAATCCATACCAGACGAAACTCAAACCATCGATACGGTAGTTGACCCGGCATTGGTTTCAGAGTGTTCCTCTTCGAATGATATTGTCACTGAAGAGAAAGAGAATGACCCCGTTCAAATTCTTTTCATCAACACCAACTCCGATGAGCTTGGGGGTAGTCCTCCCGTTCCTTTACCAGGGGAAGGAAGTTCATCAGAGTCCTACCCGGCACCACCACCACACAACCTAGTGGTTTCCTTCGACTAGGACCTACTAGGCAGACCCCATTTACCAGCCAGCGTACCATTCAGAATTATTGTACAAGCTTACAGAATGGTCATGGTTGGTACCATCATTGATGAAGGGGCTTCTGTGAGTATCCTTTCCTCAACTGCTTGCAAAGCGCTTGGTTCGCCATCGCTTTTGCCT
>APFE031634734.1:94103-185572 GCA_000404065.3 Pinus taeda
AAACAAGGGCTTCTTAGCTGGAGGATGATGTTGGGTTAGAGCTTCTCATGGTTGTAATCCTCTTGCTACTTTTTATCTAAATAAATCTATTCTTGTTTCCTTCCATATTCTGGTGTACTTGTTTATATATGCTTGTATATGGTTAATGTACATCTAATCCTGCATTATTTATGAATTAGATCCTTGTTTCTTGCATAGTAGTTTGTTGTTGTGATACTACAGTTCTTTTTTAAGCTCAGTAGACAAAGAGTGAGCAGCAAAACTCTATCAATAAGGAGAGGGAATCGAGCGCAAGACTCAAGTTGGCCCTCTTGGTTCTCCTCTCATCTATTTTCATAAAAGGAATCACTAGTAGACTTTGATTGTTTCTTTATAAGATAGCCACCCATCTTAGTGGGAATAGGAGCATCCGTGTGGACACTATTCCTGTACAACACACATACCCCCTTGGAACATGGAATAAATTCCTCCATCCCAAAACTCATACACCATTCAAGGACAAGGAAACTAGTATTTCGATTTCCCCACACCTCAACAGAATAACCCACCAGCATAAGCTAATATAGGTGTTAATCTAGTGCAACCTCCTCTCGCTCAACAATAGAAATCTATTTAATAGTTGAACAAAACTAACCTAGCTAACTTTGAAAATTAAAAACCAAAGAGTAAGCCGAAGGGAGAGCTTGGCCAAAGGGGCAGCAATAAGCAACAAGCTCCAAAGGCACTGATTGGGGGAAATCCCAACTGGAACCAAAACCAGGGATTGGCCAATAACAACCCATAAAGGAAAAACAAGAATATGATTCTACAAACTGATCACACTTGTGTCATTTGTGGTGAATATGGTCATTACACCCATCATTGTCCTCAACTCCCTGAGTTGGAAAGGATGGAAGACAGTGGGGGGCAAGGGGGAAAAACCAAAAACCTGTAGTGATGAATCATCCATTCCACTATTAAGGAGTGGTAAATAACTAGCACTAACACTCCCAACAACATCAGAATGCTTTTGGAGGATGTTCCCAAAGTTCCTCAAACTAGGGAAAATGTTCTCCTGCAAATGTGCAACTGAGAACATGACACTCCACCAAAAACCAACCCCTCCACCTCGACTATTGTAGCACCTAAAAAACCTTTGAAAACCCCTTGATATGCTATAGAGATGATCCAAGATATGGTTAAGTATCATTTATGGCAAGTTAGGCAGAACTCAAAGGCTGCTGAGAACTATAGCGTAGTTGATGACTTAGCGCAAAGTCCTACAACTATGTTAGCATTGGATGTTTTGAAATCATGTCTAATGCAACAAAAGGCCTTAATTTATGCATTAGCATAAATCAATCCTATCGATCTGCATTTAATGGTCTTTTACTTGGATAAATCCATCCCACATCTACCATTATTCATCGCTTCTCAAATTCTAGTCTCAATCTAGAATATCACCATCCATTATTGCATAGTCGATGAGGGGGAATCCACATGTATTATGTCCAAAACAATTTGGTAAAAACTTGGATCCCCTGAATTCAAACCATTTTACATCACTCTCATAGTATACGATGGGAACCATTCTATTCTCGTAGGCCTGTACCAAGGCATTCCAGTACAACTAGTCAGAAAAATCATGCTCATAGTCATCAAAGTATTGGAAGCAGAGTTGGATTAAAATATCCTTCTTGCCCAAAGTTATATGTACGAAATGTAAGTAGTATTATATTTTGTATTCAGGGTAATGATGCTCCCTATGATGAGAAATTTATTACAATTGACCAACTCACATACTATGAGAAGAAGACATTAATTGCACTTGATGGTGTGTTACCTTTCACTGGATCTTTTCCCAAATTAGTCACAGCTTACATTGAATTTAGCCCCATACATTTTAAGCCATCAACACTCCTTGGTACATTCCTAAGAGACCCACCTGTGATAGACAATATCCCTCAGATCATAGGAGCCCCTATGTGTATGATGAGTTCATCAAACACCCATCAATATCAGGAACCGATTTCAAACACCAACAACAATGTTGTTCTTGATCTAGCATTATTACCATATGATGTCATCCAAACACCCTTCTCATTCCCTCCACTTGGCTTTGTCTTGCACCAAATGCTCTCTTTGCCCATTATGGCCTTGGCGATACCAGTCTAGTATACGGCCCCTCAGGCCATATTGGCAACCTCAGGTATCACCTTGTCAAGAATCATTCTTGTACCTCCCCCTCATGATAACACCCCACAACAAGCAACACCTAAATCAACACCAGTCAGTTCCAGAAAAAAGGCTTAGCATAAAGGAAAGAAGGTGGAAGCTTCAAATGCTTCCTCCTTTAGGGTATTGTTGAGCTAATTTGTTTACCGAAATTAACACAATTATTTCTTATCAATCCGGGTTGTTTACACTTTGAGGCAAGTTCACTATATGTGAAGATCAGATGTAATCAAACCTTGAAAGATAATTTATTCAAAAGCTTAAAGCAATACATCCTACAACTCTAATTCAATTAGTTTAAAGCAGAGGAAAAATATTGAAATGGTTCTTGACTAAGAAGTCCACCTTTGCCTCAACTACCACTTAATGAATCAGAGATTAAAACCAAGAACTTAAGATGGATAAATTGTTAATGAAAGAAGCTCTTAACTTAAGAGAAACATAAGGTATTTCATCATAATTCATTCATCTCAATACCAAAATCACAATAAGAAACTACTTGCATGCAAACAAAGGAAACTAGTTTTAATTCATCATTTTAGTAGAAGGGATGCTCGAATTGAACACTTGTTTTTCTCCAACTTAATAAAGTGATGAATAAAATAAGAACTAATGCAATCAATCACCATGCATGAACCATAAAGCAATCTGAAGTAAAGCTTTGAAAAACTAGTTCTACAATAAACAGATTACAAGAAATAAAACTAGTTAACAAGGAAGTGTACTTAGCTTGGAGTGGGGGCCCTCCACCCTTGCCTTGCACACTTGAGAAGTGATATTAGAAGCTCAAATAAATAACACATCCATAGCATTGAGCATCAAAATAATAATAGCACAAGTATTCAAATTAACTCCTCAATCCAAAAGTGTCACAGCATAAAAGTATAATAAGTCAATACATAAGCCATCAAAGTTGTGGCTCTTAAATAAGAAGTCTCATGAAACAAACTGATCTATATTCAATCTAACAAACGCATCTACTCTAATCCATCTACCTAAGTTGAATTCACTACTTCCATCCCAAGAAATATGACCAATTCCATAGAATCTCAAAACTGCCCTATTTCTATGGGATTTTTGAATGACTAGTCATCATTGACTAGCACCAAATGGGCCTAATAAAGCTTATTCTATTTGAACTAAGAATAGCTGGCTTAGTCCTAGTTCCCAAGCTTTCCATCCATGCATTCAATTCGTTCCCAAGTGTCCTGCAACCACATCAACCATAGAGCTATTACGGGAATTTCTGAATCTGCCAAATTTGCACTTGAAATCAAACTTTCATAAAAACTTTAGAAATTGACAAATTAAAATTAAATGCATGAATGGATATCAAATATACATCAAAATGGGATGAATGAAGTGAAAATGGATGATAAATAGATGGATTAGTAAGTTTCTTATAATAGCAAAATAAGACCAAAACTAAGGCCCAACATCTCTCCCTTGCTTATCATTAAGCATGTCCCCATGCTTGCTTACTCTTTGATCCTCTTCTTTCTGTAGTAGATGTTGTACCTGTAGATGCTTCCCTGACCAAAAAATCCAATCCTGAATTATGCCTCTCCCTGAACAAAGCTGCTTTAACCTTCTGTTTTTCATATTTTTCCTGCCACATGTTCTTTTCCTTTAGCCATTTAAATGCTTGCTTAGAAAGTAGATCATTTTTCCGTTTCAGTCTCCCTAATTATTCTTTTAACTTTTCATTTTCTTTGACCAACTTAGCATTATCCTTCTTATGTTCCTTGTTCTCCTTTATTAATTGTTTTTCCAGGATTTTGCTAATTTCCAATTGATCAGTTAAGTCCCTGATTCTTCCCAAATTGATTTCTTTTTCAAAATCTTGTGTTGTTTTCGTTAATGATGCTGCTACTGCATCATCATATGAAGAATCCCCTTCAAGGACTTCTTGTGCAATGTCATTTTGTTCTTGTTTTATTGGATAATATGCTTCTACTTCCTTGTCTAAGTCAATGGGAATTTTATTCCTAAATCTTCTAGGAATAGACATAACAGATGTTTCATTTTCCTGCATGGCCATGTTTTTAGCTCTTGTTTTGGGATACAAGGGCGAATTCATCAAGCCTCTATTTTCCTGTTATATTTTATCCTATGCTTCATTAATCTGTTCAATGGACTGATTTTTGGACATGAACTCTCTCCATACTATGCCCTGTGACCTCACCTGATACTCAACTAGGATTTTGATCAATCCTTGGTGGTAAATCTGTCCTGCTTTAGGCCTGTGTTCCTGTTTCACTGTTTCAATCATTCTCAACGGGCTCCTATATAGGAAATATGGCAAGTTAATCCTATTCTCCCCTTTAATACGCTATAGAAGCCTGACATGATACAAGTGGGCAATGTTATATCCTCTATCACAAGTCAAAAACTTCTAGATGACCAAAACCAACTCACCCCATGGTTCATTGAACTGTTCCCTTGGTATCCCTTTTTTTCTATCAAAAGTCCCCTTCCATTTCTTCTCAAGAAAAAAAGTCCATGCTTTCTCCTTGAAGTACAGGCCTTTGTAATATTTCTCCCCTGTCATTGGTAAATCTAAGGCTTTGGAAAGGTATTCCTGAGTCACACGAATAATAACTTCTCCTACTCGTGTCTAGTCCTGACTGAAATTGTTTATAAAGTCCCTAGTTATCTCTTCAGAGTGGCCATCAAATTTTTGTAAAAAGCCTATCATCCCTGCTTGGTAAAGTTTTTCTATAGTTTCCTTCCCCCATCTCTCTATCTGAAATTTTGGCTCTACTCGGGCTGACATTGTTTCTGAAAACGAGTGAATGTATGCTTCTATTGTTACTAATTTCATCTCAACAATAAAAAATTTATGACTATTGTTTTTTCAAAATGAAATTCTGAAAGCAGAGAGGCTTACCTGCTTCTTCACAACAATTTAACTTTAATTTTCTTCAGCCTCTATTTACCCTCTCTCTGCAGCAGCACTGTTTTAGATCCCTGTTCAAGCAATCAAACATCTGTATATCGCCGTCAATATGCTAATCTCTGTTCTTGTAAACAAAATACATATGAAAACCATTTTTCATAAAGGATCCTTAGTTCTCTAATGTATTTTTTTAGGCATTATTCTCATATTGTTCCATGTATGCCCATTACCCTATACTATCACCAAAATCAAACCAATGTTAACTGTGCATATACAACTATTAAAACAAACAGTGTTGTGATTGTGTTTATACAAGCAACACATTCAAATGGCTCTCGGCCTCATCATAAACATATGAAAATCAACAAAATGCTCTCGGCCTGCGTAAAAAAACTTGAAAACAACAGTGCTTCAGCCTCAAAACAAATTGAATAACGCAAATGGCGCATTTAAAATGAATTTAAATGGCTCGGCCTTTGCTCCTTTTTGGCAATCAGCGCTTCTTGACACATGACTCAACTCTTCTTGTCAAAACAACGACGCACAGTGGCACAAAAATGTTCATAACAGAGACCATACGAGTTGTTTCCACAGGCATATAATATATCAATGTTATAGAGACTGACAGCGTGCAGCAAAACAAAGGATGCGCAATCAAAACAATGTTTAATCGACCAACATCGTGCAATTAAACATATCATATCTTCGGCATTGTGACATAAACTCTGCCTCCCCTGTTTTATGAACTTTGTTATGATTTGTTCACAACACTCCATTTTGGTGCACAACACTTCACATGCCATCCTATACCCCTAACGTGTTGTTCATACAACATGTCTAAACTTAAATTCAGTGCTCTTAACTAGTGTTCTATGCCATGATTCAGGCATCAAATCTTATCACCATATCCATTAACTGTTGTCAACTGACTTTTTGCTGGAGTTAATGCCAGTTTTTAGCGTTACCTGGTTGTCAACGAGCACTGTGGAGTGTGAAACGGCACTCCAAATCCCTGTTACTTCATTCAACGGACTGGTGGCAAGGCAAAAGCATTAACTATTAATTATAGGCAGTTTTACACCCACATCCCACAGTTGCCGAGCTTAAACAAACTTCACTATTACCTGAATGGATCCCAAGAACTCAGTGATTACTCAGCGTTTAATTTGGGAAATTTCCCTTCTTATATCGACTCAAGCCTGCTTCGATCTCCTTTTCACTATCTCGCAGCTCCAAACACCATCGCTCTGATCTATTCAGCAATGAGGAATGAGGTTGAACAATGCAAGAATCGCTGGTCAGTTTATGACCATTTCGTGGTGTACTGTGCACTTTGTTCATTGGTGCTGGAGAGGTATGGGTGTCCTGTTGACCAGTCGCCTGACTATGTCATGAGGATGGCCGAATCATTGTTTGAAATCGAATGTATGCACATAACTCCTGCATCACGCACAGCCCAATAGAAAATGGTTACCATGCCACAGTGTCTACCCTGTACCTGTGTGCTGGCCTGGTTTGTTGTTTTGTGGATGTCATGCGTTTTCATTTTTTACCCTTGGCTGCATATAATATAATTGCTACTATCGTGTGTTATAACTGTGCTCCTCATGCAATGATTTAGAACCGTATGCAATTATCATTTGAATAACAGTTGATCCATATGCATACTCCGCTATCATCTATGCAATCACTTATATACCTTTGTGCGTGGTCTTGCCAACCTTTGCACGTGGCGTTCTCCTTATACCTTACCTTATGCTCTTTACGTTATATCCTGTGCACGCGGCTTCTCCTTATTTCATATATATATGCGCTTTGGTTTACCTTATATCACTATATGTGCTTAAGTTTGCCTTATATCATTTGTATGTGTGCCTCCTTATATTATATGCACTTTGGTTTATATGTATATAACCTTTATTCCTATAGCTCATAGCGCATAACCATTTTAACTATAGCGCATAACATATATATATGAATTTTTATATAGTGCATGATTTTTATTGGCTTATATGCACATCTTTATGATTTTAAAATGACCATCTTGGGTCATATTTAAAATCATCACCATTACTAATGCTTGAGTTGTATGTGCAGGTTGAAAAGTTGTCCTAGTTTGGTCTTTTATGCTTCTAAAGAAAAATACTTAGGGTTATAGGGAATATGTATGGATGTGTATGGATGAAATGGAGTATGATGTCTAGGGGTTATAAAGAATATAGGATATGAAATGATAACGAATATCCTCAGGTACTAATTTCAACTTAATCAAAAACTAAAAATTTCTACAAAAAATTTGAATTTTCAAGCACAAAATGATTATACATATACTCCCCTGGATGATGTCTGTACAGGTGGGATGAAATCAATTGAGCAAATGTTGTAGATGGATTAAAAAGTAAACTTTATTGCTGCTCCTTGTTCTTCATGCTCTGGTTCTTGAATTGTTGTTCAGGTCCCTCTGTAATGATTTCTTGACTCAGGTCCCTCTGCAATGCTTATGGAATATGTACATGTTGTTTTGCCATTGGCAAGTCTTTTCAGGTCCCTCTATAATGATTTCTCGTTTCAAGTCCCTACATTGACAATTCAAGTGCCATCTATACTTCAGCTTTCCAACTAAAGTTCTGATGCAATGCTCCCCCTTGCTGAAGATTTGAATTGTCCTCAAGTCAGTTGTTTGTGGAGAGTTTCCTCTATTGAAATTATGTGAGAACAGTAGAACAAGAATATAGAATTCATAGAGTCCAAGTTGCCCTGGTTTTCGCCTATGAATTCGTGTTTGCTTGGTGCCAGTTTCCTGGTTTTCACTAGCAAACAAGTTATTTATTTTTATATGTTTTTTAATATTTTTTTATGTATTTTTATTGTATTTTTTTTTTTTTTATTTTTTTATTTATTTTTATTTTTTTATTCATATATAAGACTGGAAGATGGTTGAGCTTGGTGTGCCATAATTTCCAATTCTATATCCTCTACCAGTTGTTTCATAAATGCGTCCTTACTGATAGGCCTATTATAAAATTTGAGCCTATGTCGATTCACTACAAATGAGGTGGAGTCCTGGTCAATTGTCTTGATCTTGACTGCTCCATTATCAAAGATTTCTTCAATTTCATATGGGCCTAGCCAGTGTGTCGTAAACTTTGCTTTGAAGTCTTTGAATTTGGAGTCAAAAATTAAGGCCCAGTCTCCCTTGTGAAATGTCTTAGTTTTGATATATCTGTCGTGCCACTTCATTCTTTGTTGTTGCACCAATGTGGTATGTTCTATAGCTTGCTGACGATGCTCATCCAGTTGATTCAATTCCATGATCCGCTACTGTTGTGCTTTAGTCAGGTCCATTCCTAGTTCAGCTGCTAGTCTGTATGTTTGTATCTGAAACTCTATAGGCAATAAGGCCTCTTTGCCATATACCAACTGGTATGGACTAAAACCAGTTGTATTCTTCCATGTGATTCTGTAGGCCCATAGTGCATCTTTTAACTTCTCATACCAATCTCGTCTGTTCAGCTGTACTGTTTTAGTCATGATATTTTCTAGGACTTTATTTGTTGATTCAACCTGACCATTTGCTTGAGGGTGATATGGTGTATACTTCCTGTGTTTGATCTTGTATTTCACTGTTAGATCACGTACCAGCTTTGATGTAAATTATGTCCCTTGATCTGTTACAGTTTGTCTAGGTACTCCGTATCTTACAAAGATTTCTTCAAAGAGAAAGGTGACCACTGCATCTTTTGTTTCTCTGCTCACTGCTTTGGCCTCCGCCCATTTGGTTACATAGTCGGTGCATACTAGGATGTACCTCTTTCCATTTGATGGTGGATTAATAGGTCCAACAAAGTCAAGTGCCCATTGCTCAAATGGTTCTATGAGGACCTGTGGCTTGAGCGGCATCTCATCTGATGTGATTGGTCTCCCTGTTCTTTGGAAATTGTCACATTGCTTGACATATGCCTTAGAGTCTCTGAAGATGGATGGCCAATAATAGCCCAATTGCAGCACCTTATATGCTGTTCGTTTGTGTGCACAATGACCACCACATGGTTCATCATGACATGCTCTCATAATTTCTAATATTTCATCTTCTCGCACACATTTTCTAATCATTAGATCTAAACCAGTATAAAATAAATCACCATTTACCCAACTATACCTAGAACTTTCTCTAACAATTTTTCTTCTTTGCTTTTTAGTGAATTGAGTTGGAAATTTTCCAGAAGATAAATAATTTGCAATGTCTACAAACCATGGTGTTTTTACTGTTATGGCAAACAGATGTTCACCTGGAAAGTTGTCTGCAACCGGATTTGGGTCGTTGGGTGATTGTATGCGGGACAGAAAGTCAGCCACTTGATTTTCCTTGCCTGGCCGGTCTTCTATTGTGATACTAAATTCTTGCAATAATAGTAACCATCTTGTTATTCTTCCATTGGTGATGGGTTTATTCATCAAGTATTTGAGTGCTGAATGATCTGTATGAATGAAAACTTGATATCCTTTTATATAGTGCCTAAATTTGTTTATTGCATGTATAACGGCTAACATTTCTTTCTCTGTGACTGTGTAGTTCAATTCTGCAGGTGTTAGATTCTTGCTTATAAAGTATATTGCATAATTGAACAAGTTCTCTTTCTTCCCAAGAGAGGCACCTATCGTAGTATCTGATGCATCAGTTGAAATATGAAATGGCAAAGACCAGTTTGGCCCACGAACAATGGGTGCTACTGAAAATTTTTCTTTTAAGATTTGAAATGCATTTTGACAACTATTTGTCCATTGAAATTCAACATCTCTTGCTAATAGTTTGAACAGAGGTTGGGATATTTTACTAAAGTTTTCAATGAATCGTCTGTAGTAGCCTGCATAGCCCAAAAAAATTCTTACCTCCTTTTGTGTTGTTGGTGGCATCAGGCTAACTAGGACTTGGATTTTTGCTGGATCCACCTTAATTCCCGAAGCGGAAATATGGTGTCCTAGAACTATACCTTCTGTCAACATCATATAGCATTTTTCATTGCTCAATGACAAATTTGTTTCTATACATTGTTTCAAGACTTTCTCAAGATTATTGAGGCAATCATTATACATGTTTCCATAAACTGTGAAGTCATCCATATAAACCTCTACACATTCGTGGACTAGATCAGCAAATATTGCAAGCACTGCTCTTTGGAAAGTTGCAGGTGCATTGCATAAACCAAATGGAAAAACATTATATGCATAGGTTCCCCATGGGCAAGTAAATGTTGTCTTGTCTTGGTCTTCTGTTGCTATTCTAATCTGGTTGTATCTGCTAAACCCATCCAAGAAAGACAAAAATTTCTTTCCAGCTAATGAGTCTAACACCTGGTCAATGAATGGTAGAGGAAAATGATCTTTTAATGTGGCTTTGTTTAATTCCCGATAGTCCACACATACCCTCCATTTTCCATTTTTCTTTGGTACAATAACCAGTGGAGAAACTCATTGACTATCTGAAATAGGATAGATGAATCCAACATTTAACAATTTTTGCAGTTCCTCTTTCGCTATTTCTTTCATCATAGGATTCATTCGTCTTTGAGGTTGTCTTATAGGTTTGAGTTGATCATCTGTATAGATGTGGTGGATACATGTGCTAGGATGGATTCCTTGCATATCAGTATAATCCCAGGCAATAGCTTTTGAGTATTTTTGTAATAATGCAATTACCTCTTATTCTTGTGTTGATTGCAACTGGTTTCCAATGTTTAAATGTTTTCCAGGATATACCTCAATTGTTTTTATTGTTGGATTGGAGATTGTGTTTACAGCAAAGATGTCTATAAAAGAATTCTGCAAAGTTTGAACAGTACAAGTTTCCCGAAAACATTGATTCAAAAGGTCACTTGCAGCTTCATATTGGACTTCTCTAAGATGCTCTGAAATACTTGGTTCTGAAATGAAAAGATCCATTAAGTCTTAATTCTCTTCTTCTTCTCTAAAATCAAAGAATTGATTTATACTTAAAACTGATTTAGTTTGCTGTTTTTCTTGAGTTTCAAGCACTGATTCTAAAGAAGTTGATTGTGCAGGTGAATAAAGAGCAATATGTTTTCTTTCATCTCCATGTGAAATAATCATGCTTCCTGATCTGCATCCTATGAAGGCATCAGCGGTAGCTAACCATGGTCTGCCTAAGATTAGAGGATGTCCTCCCAAATTTGTTTTTGGTTGCAAGATAAGGAAGTCAACAAGATACTCCCATGAATCCAAAGAGACTATGATATCTTCTAATATTCCTTCCTGAACAAATTTAGATCTGTCTGCTAGTTCTAAAATTGTAGAAGTTGATCTAATATTGTTTAAATGCAAAGTTTTCATTGTCTCCATTGTCATTACATTTATAGCTGCTCCCAAGTCTATTAATGTGTTTGGTACAGAGAAATTATTTATTGATATAGTAACCATAGGGATACCAGGATCAATATATTTCTCTACCATGGTTTGTGTAGACATGAGGTTTGCTAGTTTAGCAATGACTTGGATTGTAGTAGGATCCTTCTTCTTTTCCCCTGATTTCTTAATGCTTAATTCCTTTATTGTTTTAGCATATATTGGTATTTCTTTAATTGCCTTCAACAAAGGAATTTTTACATAAGCATTTTTAAACTCATCTAAAATATCAAATTTAGGAAGGGCTATTTCTTTTTGTTGTTCCACTAACCTTTCAGGATAAGGTGGTGTTTGTGTTGTAATGTTTTTTCCTTTTCGAATTTGTATATCAGTTTGTGATGTTTCAAGTGATTCTCCTTGTTCAGTTCGTTCTTCTATGATTGGTGGACAATCCTTTTTAAGCACCTTTCCAGACCTTAAATGGACATCATTTAGAGGAAGAATAGAATATGTCGGAAAATATGTTGCTTCCTCTACTGTATATGCAGACTTGTCCACTTTGTTATTCGGATTTGCCACTGGTTGGGCTGGTAATTGAGTTGGTTTGGGTTGGTTTGAGGGTAGTTGTAACTGTTGTGGTTGGGTCAACAATGGTGGTGGATTCTGCTGTTGAAATGGCATGGATGGCGGATATGTAGAATTTTGTTGCAGAAATGGCATGGATTGTGGATATTATGGATATGGAAATGGTTGTTGGTTTTGTTGCTGGTAGTGTTGTTGATACTGTTGGGGTTGTTGGTTGCCATAATCATATCCTCTCCAACATTGTGCAGGTTGTTGTGGATATTGTTGTGGAGGCCAAGCTTGCTATGGCATTGGAGGGGTCCAAATATTTTGAGGTGGATAGAGGTAATTTTGTTGAGGGAATTGTTGCGGATTTTGTTGAGGCATCCTAGGTTTCCATGGTCTTCATGGTGCTACATAATAAAAACCTTATATTCCTGGCACTTCTTGCGTTGAGTTCATTTGTAATTCTTTCAATCTTAGACAGCTTTCTGTGGAATGATTTTCTGTACAAAGACTACATACCTGAATACTATCCAAAGGACATTCTCTCAATGGATGTTTCTTTCTACATTTGGAACAAAAGATTGCTAGAGCTTTTTCTTGTTCTTCTTTCTTCTTGTTTGCCTTTAGAACAACCACTTATGTTCCTAATGCACTTAAGAGGTCTGTTTTGAAGTTTTACAATAAGCTTCCTATTTCAGCTCTTGTTATCCCTCCTGCAGCTGACTTTGCTGCTTTTGAACTTACTTCTCTTTTTCCAGTTTTTGATCTTCCTCTAGAATATTTTTGACATAACTCAACAATTTCTTTGAATGGCAGGTTTGAAATGTCTCCTTTACCCATTACATTCAAAATGTCAAGGTATTCATCCCTTACACCCTTGAGAAAGATTGCTCGAACGGTGTCCTGATTTAAAGAGTGTTGCTTAGATTTTTGTAGATTATATGCAAATCTTTCCAAATATTCCTCTAAACTTTCATCTTCTTGTTGTGTCATTCTGAAAACATCTTCCTTGGAATCTCTAGATCTACAATAAGCTTGATATTTTTTAAGGAAGACTTATCTCATGTCATCCCAACAATTTATTGTTTGCTCTCCTAAACCCATGAACCATTTTAAAGCTGTTGCTTTTAATGTTGCCAGAAAAAGATGAAGTTTATGAATCTCATAAGTGTATCCATATGTTCTACATAGAATATCAAATTCAAACATAAAAGCATCAGGATCTTCCGTGGACATTCCATAAAAATTTGGCAATACAGAAGGTGGAATATTTTTCATTTTCACTTCTTCTCCTAATATTGCACTTGTGTCTACTATTGGAAAGCCAAAGGTAGCTTCTTGATCATTACCATCTTCTTGTCTTTTCCGATCATTTTCCATCTTCCTATCATTTTCTTGTTTTGCCACCTCCTCTCTTTTTCTTCTCCATTCCGTTTGTTGTCTTTCATACTCAATTCGTTGTTTAGGAGTGAAGATAACAGATCCATGTCCTTCTTCCGCCATTGATTTAGTTGTTTCAGTTTTAGGTGAAGATTCAGGTTGTTCAAAGACAGGTTGATTTATAGATGGAAAGGCAGGTGGTTTTCCTTTGATAATTTCCTTTTGTTTTCCTGAAGTTGATGGTTGTTTCTGTTTTGCTTCCCAAGTTAACAAAGTTTTCCTCTCAATCAAAGTTAATCTTTGTCCATTTCTTTGTTTTTCTGCCAATTCCTCAATTATTGGATTACCAGTAAATGGGGTGTTTGATGATCCTATCTCTATTTGTGGGGGGTTTTTAATAAATCTACGTTGAGGATGTCTATATCTAGGCATAAAGAAACATAATTAAAAAGAAAAGGATGTAACTAATGTTTTTGTTTGATTTGGATTTTATCTTTCTATTGACTATGCCGATATTTGCCTCCCCGGCAATGGCGCCAAAATGTTGAGCTAATTTGTTTACCGAAATTAACACAATTATTTCTTATCAATCCGAGTTGTTTATGCTTTGAGGCAAGTTCAAACCTTGAAAGATAAGTTATTCAAAAGCTTAAAGCAATACATCCTACAACTCTGATTCAATTAGTTTAAAGCAGAGGAAAAATATTGAAATGGTTCCTGACTCAAGAAGTCCACCTTTGCCTCAACTACCACTTAATGAATCAGAGATTAAAACCAAGAACTTAAGATGGATAAATTGTTAATGAAATAAGCTCTTAACTTAAGAGACACATAAGGTATTTCATCATAATTCATTCATCTCAATACCAAAATCACAATAAGAAACTACTTGCATGCAAACAAAGGAAACTAGTTTTAATTCATTATTTTAGTAGAAGGGACGCTCAACTTGAACACTTGTTTTTCTCCAACTTAATAAAGTGATGAATAAGCTAAGAACTAATGCAATCAATCAACATGCATGAACCATAAAGAAATCTGAAGTAAAGCTTTGAAAAACCAGTTCTACAATAAACAGATTACAAGAAATAAAACTAGTTAACAAGGAAGTGTACTTAGCTTGGAGTGGGGGCTCTCCACCCTTGCCTTGCACACTTAAGAAGTGATATCAAAATCTCAAATAAATCACACATCCATAGCATTGAGAAGAAAAATAAAAATAGCACAATTCTTCATATTAACTCCTCAATCCAAAAGTGTCACAGCATAAAAGTATAATAAGTCAATACATAAGCCATCAAAGTTGTGGCTCTTAAATAAGAAGTCTCATGAAACAAACTGATCTATATTCACTCTAACAAACCCATCTACGCTAATCCATCTATCTAAGTCAAATTCACTACTCCCAAGCCAAGAAATATGACCAATCCCATAGAATCTCAAAACTGCCCTATTTCTATGGGATTTCTGAATGACTAGTCATGATTGACTAGCACGAAATGGGCCTAATAAAGCTTGTTCTGTTCAAACTAAGCATAGCTGGTTTAGTCCTAGTTCCCAAGCTTTCCATCCATGCATTCAATTTATGCCCAAGTGTCCTGCAACCACATCAACCATAGAGCTATTACGGGAATTTCTGAATCTGCCATATTTTCACTTAAAATCAAACTTTCATAAAAAAATTAGAAATTGACAAATTAAAATTAAATGCCTGAATGGATATCAAATATACATCAAAATGGGATGAATGAAGTGAAAATGGATGATAAATAGATGTATTATTAAGTTTCTTAGAATAGCAAAATAAGACCAAAACTAAGGCCCAATAGGTATCTTGACCTTTTTCTTTGTGTGAAGTATTTGGGAACCCCACCAATATGTTCCCTCAATTATATGAGCTAAACTCTTTTCTATATGCCCCAAAAGCACTAGAAAATACTCCTCTCCCTACTAGAGAAAATACCACACCTGTGCATTATAAGGAATTGCACACCAGCCATGCATGCACCATATGCATGGAATAGAGGCATAACACTCATCAATGCCCCGAAATCCTTCGATATCTAGATACGTTAGGTGCACTTACCCAATTCAATACCATGATGCCCTCATTACTAGCAGATGATGGGTTTAAAACCAATTTTTTGTCATGAAAAATATTCTTACTCATATCCCTCTTTTGGTCCCTCAATCTCCCACCATGCATGGAAACAACTAGAATCGGTGAAACCCCAACATACCTCCATGTGCACTTTATGCATCGAACCAGACCATTTCATAAACCAATGCCCTAAATTACATGCATTTAGGAGGTATTACCCTAACCTATAACGCAACTTGAGCAACACACCAAGACACAAGTGTTATAGCTGTCACACTTTTTCAATAAACCATCATACCTCCTGTTGCCCACACCTTTTCTAATTTCGAGAACTTTTGGGATTCATGGAGTGATTCATTGTTGAGAACTTCAATCCAGCTAAACCATATATCCAATTCTTGGATAACACCACACAAGTGGGGTATGATAGATCTAGTTCCATATTGTATGTATTCAAGGAAAAAACCCCCCAAGCTAAATTCAGGCACCCATCAATGTGTCAACCACCACCACCATTAATCTAGAAGTAGAAGGAAGACAAAACAACCTCGAGCCACTTTGTCAAAATCAACCCACATGTGCACCATATGCAATAGAGCCAACCACTTGGTAAATAAATGTTGGGAATTAAGCAATATTAGAGTTGTCTTTCACTTGTTGGTCCATACTCAGTGACCTAGCCATGCTAAACATTCACTCCATTTGTGCCACATATTCTCTCAAGCACACCATACACAGAACTATCATTACCTTCCACACTTTCGAGCAGTGAGATAAAAATTGAGACAACCTCATATTGGGAACACACCTCATGCTGATACTAAGATCTAGAGGCTCCTGGCACCTAGGATTTCACCACCTCATGACACCAACCAAGCTTCATTGTCTCATGTTGTGGACGATACTGATACCAACACCATTTATAGTGTTAGCACTAGTTTTATGTGCAGTATTTGCACCAATAACTCTCATAGTTTTGAGACATTTCATATGTTGCAAACGCTTAGAAAACTTAGGATTAAACACCAACCTCATCATGAGGAAGAAAAATTTTCCCCTTGGACACCATCCAGATTGCAATAACTTCCTTTGAATCATTATCGACCCCCCATTATGGAAATTCTACCACCACCTAATGTTGAAAACATGCAGCGTCACATACGATTCATTTCCTCATTTGTAGGAACCATGATTTGTGTTGCCTTCTCATAAATTTTTGGTTTCGATATTGCTAAACCCACCACACTCGTGGCACCATCACCAACAATGCAGACCCATCCCATGTACACATTATCAAATTTGCTAGGTTTTACAACTTCAACCACTAAATCATATTCTTGCTTGGAAACCAACACATGTAGGCCTGAACTCCAACCTTAAGGACCTATACAACCTAATTCAACACTAGATAATATTTTTCACTCAGGCGAAGATATTCTAGAAGCCATGATGGAACTCGAATTTCCATGGGATGCCATGCACAATCACATACTTTCTACCTAACAAAATATTTGTACCTACTGACGCACGTAGATTTTTTATTTATACCATAGAATATAAATATTTACTACCTCTAGGATAAGTATATTGGTTTAAGAATCCCATCCTAGAACCACATGCATTCGAGGAAGGGAACATGGAAAATATTTCACCTACAATTAAGGTAAATATTTGAGACAAGCCTCGCATAGTTGAAGAGATCTCACTGGGGGCATCTTGCTCTCAAGACGAGGTGGCCTCATACACTATCTTGTTCCAAGAATATAAGGATATTATCTTTGCATGGGATTACTCTAAAATGGAAGGCATCAATCCTACAATTATGGAACATCATATTGACACCTGGCCTGACACGTACCTTGTTCGGTAGAAACAATGTCAATTACACCCCTTTATGGTAGAAGTGATCAAGCAGGAAATTGAGAAAATACAAAAAGTTGGTTTCATCTATCCTATCTCTTACACATCCTGGTTTTGTAAACCTGTACCCATCATGAAAAACAGGGCACCATACGATTTTGTACTGGTTTTCAAGATCTGAACAGAGCATGTCCTAAGAAAAATTACCATATGCCATTGATCGACCAAGTTATCGATCCGTGTGAGGGTCATGAGGCTCTATCCTTCATGGACGGGTCCTTTTGGTATAATTATATTCAAATTCACCACACCCATCAGTATAAAACAACCTTCACAACCCCATGGAGCACATTTCCATATAGAGGGATTCCCTTTTCCTTTAAAAATGTTGGGGCCACCTTCCAGTGAGCCATGAATTATATCTTCCATGATCTAGCTCATCTCATTCTCATCTATTTGGATGACCTTACTGTATAATCCAAAAGGCGTGATGACCATTTGGAGGAGCTTCACTTAGTGTTTAAAATATGTTGACAATATAACATATGCTTGAACCCTCTCAAGTGTGTCTTCTGCATTAATGCAAGATGACTACTAGGATTCATTATTTCCCAGTAAGGTATTAGACTTGACCCTCTCAAAGTCCAGGCCATCAAGGAAATTTCACCTCTAAAAAATTTAAAGTAGCTCCCAATATTACATGGTAAGGCCAACTTATTACGTCTCTTTTTTCCCAACTACACCTATGCGCACGAATTCTTACACTTGCTTCGTCAAGATATCCCTTTCCACTAGGATTAGGAGGAACAAGAATCATTTGAAGCCCTAAAAGATGCATTGTCTTAAAAACCTTTGATTATCCCTCCTAACCACAACAAGGATTATACCTTATACCTCTTAACATCTAAGGTAGAAATCGCTAGGGTACTTGTCCAAGAAGGACCTGATAATAGAGAACATGTAATCTATTGCATAAGCAAGAACCTCTCTGGGCCTACGTTGAAGTATGAGCCAACCAAAAAGACAACGTTAGCCCTCATCCACTCTGTACAAAACCTTCGACGTTACATAACATTATGAACCACCACTTTAGTAGCAAATATCAACCCTATGTCATACTTTCTCACTCATCATATGATGAACCACAATTATGCTCGGTGGGTCATTATTCTGAAAGAATTCGATCTTTAATTTGCCTCCCCCAAGAGGAAGAAGGTCCTTCTCCTCATAGAGTTCATCAATGATCTCCCAATAGAGACCCAAGGATCCTTTGCTAATGATGCATTCCCTGACAAACATATGTTCATAGTATCAACGGATGACCCCCGGTATGACGAAATCCTCCTTCTTTTACGAACTTAGAATTTAAAACCTCATCTTACTCATGATGACCGAAGGTGCATATGCCACCAGGCCCCCCTTTACCTCCTTCTAGGGGATGTACTCTATCGACGAGGTGTCATCACCATCCTTCGTCAATGCCTCACTAATCAACAAGATGAGAAAGTCTTAAATGATTGTTAAAGTAGGGCTTGTGGCGACCACCTTTCAAGGATGGCCACTACTTAGAAAGTCCTCCATGCCAGTTATTTCTGGCCCGCCCTTTTCCATGACTGTATTCAAGCAGTCAAGATATTTGAGCGATGCTAAAGATATGATCATAAGGTGCAAGCCCCACCAACTGCCCTACACTCGGCCATTGTTGTTGAACCCTTTAAAATTCATGACCTGCAAGCCCTCGTCATCAAGAAAAAATAAGTACATTCTGGTTTTCATTGAGTATTTCACCAAATGGGAAGAGGCAATGCCCACATAGAATAACACCACAAAAACTATTTCACAGTTTCTCTTTAGATATGTCATAACACGACTTGGTGTTCCTAAGGATTTGGTATTTGATCACGGCAAACATTTCAAGAATGAAATATTTTAGGATTTATCCCAACACCTTGATTTTTCCCACTATTTCACTTCCCCATACTACCCTCAGTCCAATGGCTAGGTAGAAGTTGTCAACAAATTCCTCCAAATAATGTTGCAATGTATGGTGAACAACCAGAAAACCAATTGGCGGCATATGGTTTTTTTAGCCTTGTGGGTGTGTCGCATAGTTGTTGAAGTATCTATAGGTTTCACCCCCTTCTAGTTAGTCTATGGGGTCGAAGTTTTCCTCCCCATTAACCATTAGATCCCTGCCTTTGCACTCATCCATTGAACTTCTCACCAAAACTACACCTTTAGAACAAAGGTTGGTATAGTTGGAACACATCGACGAATGGTGATGATAATCCTTCCAACATAACAAGTACACAAAAAGTAGAAAAAATCCACTTTTGGCCGTAATGTCACCCCCTCGTCCTTTAGTGAGGGGGAGTTAGTCCTTCACTACAATGTTTCCAAAGAAGCATTAGGACTACGAAAATTTGAGACATTTTGGAAGGGCCCTTACACTTCTAAACATTTCCTCCTTAAGGGGGCATACATCTTAGCAAAGTTCGATGGGACTTGCCTCAAATATCCCTTCAATGGGCTCTATCTTAAAAAAATTCATCCATAACCTTGCAAGTAGTCATAAAATGAAAATGTATGCACCATGACTTATTTTTGTGATGACCAATTCATCATGGATACACCATGAAATCTTTCTCTCATCATGTGCCACAGATGGCCAGCCTATAACCATGTGTTCATTGATGGTGATTCTCAATGGTCACAAAACCTCACTGCAACAACCTGGGCCATATACTCTCCTAATCACACACCATGTATCACCAATGGACTATGTATAGGGCTAGCTACCAACAATCAAGCTGAGTACAACACTATCATAGCTTTTTGGCTGATGCCTCCCATCTACGTATCAATCACCTACATGTATTCCTTGATTCGCAGCTTGTTGTATCGTAGTTGTATAGAACCTTCAAAGTTCACATTCTATGCCTCTTTTAGAAATATTTGCATGCACAAATTTTAGCCTGTGGTTTTGATCATATCACATTTACGCATATACCAAGAAATCAAAATCATATATCTGATTGTATAGCTAATCAAATCCTAGACCAACATGTATCACATATATATTACCATCAAGAAAAATGAAGAACCAATCTAATATCCATCACATAAATGCAAACATACATCACATGTATAGAAGCATGCACATCAAGACACATCATAAGAGCCACAAAAAACCACATCTCGTACATGTATATATCAAAAAATATATATGAGTACAAAAATTATATACATCCTCTTGCTCAAGGCTAGGGAAAATAGGTCATCAAAATGGGGGAACAACCTCATAATGGGTGCTCTCCTTGGTACATACAAAATCTCTATCCAGGGTTGCGCCCCTGCACCCTCTGTTGGAGGTCCCACTACCACATCTGGTACTAGGAGGCGATACTCAGTTTCTATCGCAACTGTAGAGTGACGCAGAGTCAGACGTCATGCTCTGTCGCTCTCCATAACCATATGCACAATATCCTCACAAAACCTCTCACCCCTCCTCAACAATCCCTCGCGCTAGGGTGATAGCTTGACCCCATTCATCCTCTGAGTCCCTCTGTTGAGCCTCTGCAACCACTTCCCAAGCCTATACTGTGTCGACACACTCCTATAACCTGATCATCTCTACTAAGGCAGAGGAGCTACCTTCCTCTCTAGAGGGATGACCAATCTCTAGCCAATGACATTGTGTCAATCTCTCAAGCTCCTCTTGATCCCTTGCATCTCTCTATCACTGGGACACAACATTCATACCAACAATACCCATGCAACAAGGATCATTTCCTACCAATTAGGAAAATGGTTTTCCGTGAGGTCCCACATCTGCAATCAAACATTAATGGTATCAAAATCATCAAAAAATTTATCATATCTTTACATCTAAAAAAGCACTAATGCAAAAATCACCCAAGCATCACTAGGAGGAAGCTCCATCTTTGAATTGCCCCTAAATTCCACACCATGATAAGGGTACTCTAGAATCATATTAGGATTGGATCTAAACCAACCCACCACAGTGGCTTTCCAATGATGACCCACCACACGGCCATTAGCTCGCGGAATCACTAGTGGCCACCACCTAATCTGTGGGTCTCTAGAAGGACCTGGCAACACACCTAAAATATGTTGGAGCATCACTACCCTTTCATATGAGATGTTGAACAAAATTCCCGCATAGAAGAAACTTTGTGACTGACCCTTGTAACACATGTGTAAGATAGGACACCATACTCCTATACACAAAACTGTCCTAGTCAAAGAAGTGGCCAGCCTACAGACTCTACAACATTATAATTTGAGGCCACAACACATGGTGAGGGTTCACCAATCCAATGAGCCATACAATCATTGCCAATGCATATCACTCATGTTGAAAATGCAACAAGATGATGGAGCTTAGTGAAAAGAAGTGGCCTTCACTAAGTGGGCCCGCAGGCTATTTCTGGCGCAAAGTCTATTTTTAGACTATGTCTATTTTTAGACATATGGATCATGGTCTATGAGTTGTAGGATGCTATTTATGGATGATTGGTCATATTGGTAAAAATAGATGGACCTCTATTTTTAGACATATGGGCGGAGTCTATTTTTAGACTACCAGTCAAAAAATAGAACAGTCGAATATTATTAGCTCTTAATAATATTTGGACTATAAACATTATCTTACCCTCTTGCAGCACTTCAGTTCGAGCTACGGATATGGCACATCCAACTGCCAGAAGGAAATACACTTTCCCTATGGGTTAGTTGAGCTATTTCATGATGGACTTCAGTTAGAACTCAACTAATTGAGTTTGGTGGAGTTCATTGAGGAGTTGATCGAGTTGTGTTCAGATTGACTTAGATGAACTAGTTGTATTTAGTCTAACTGAAAAATACACTCGTGATGAGTGGTGAGAATTAATTATTAATTTATTCACTAAGTATTAACTCACAAATCAACTAAAGAATACATCAGTTAACTCAGTGCATGTACAGTTCAGTGGAGACAAGTGTTAGAGGTGGGTGAAAGGGTGAGACTACTATCAGTTGTGACTATAGCTGTGCATGAGATTTGCACAATCATTGATTAAGGTTGCCAATGAGGATTGAAAAGTACAAGCCAAGGCGATTCGAACTTGGATATCATCTATTCTCGACTTGGATTGCGCAGTAGAGGCAGGCAAATAGTGGAGGAGATTTGAACCCGTGACTTGTTCAGATCTGAGCTAGTTTGTGTGTAGCATGTGGAGATAGTACTGAGTGCTTCTGAGGATTATTGTACTATGTATTGTTACATGTTCTCTATCATTATAATATACAGATAGTTGGGGGTTTTTAGCTGTATGCTTTCCCCATTACATATTCTGTTGATATGTGCGATTGATGTTTCAATGTGCACATGCGATTGTCTTTTTTTAATTCCGCAAATTGATGATCAATGGTAGAGGAGGTTATGTATTATGCATGCATTCAACAAATAGTGTATAATCAGGATAATATTTTTGAATAAGTGTTATATTATTCAAATTTCTACATGGTATCAGAGAAAAGTTGATCATCAGATCTATTATTCAGAAAGTAATTACATTTTGTTTCTTCAAGCAAAGTCTGTAATCAGGCCAGGTAGCCTCTGGATTCATCCTTCGTTTGGAAGGTGAGATATCCAGTAAATTCCCATACAATGAATATTTGTACGAGAAATACTTTGTTCTCATGAATTTTATATCAGAATTGGTTGAGTTTTGAGCTGGTGGAATTCGAATTTGCAGCAGAGTTTTCTTGGTGTCGAAGTTGAAATGTGTTTCAACGGATTGTGATTGGAGTATTCCCTTGAAGGCAACTTGAATTATATTGCATGGAAAGACAGGATAGAGGTGGTGTTATATGACAATGGGTTGAAGGAGTTCATAAATGCTGAAGTCCCAAAGCCTACTGATGCTGCTCAAGTTGAGGCTTGGCAAAAGAAGGCAACAAAGTCTCGAAGGATTCTGTTGGAGGGCGTGAAGAATCACATTGTATCGAGCCTGCATGGAAAAGCTTCTCCATACTTGATGTGGAAAGTGTTGATAGATTTATTCCAAAGCAAGAGTGACCAGAGGAAGATGGCACTCAAGGATAAACTCAAAAACATTAAGTGTGAGAAAGGACATAGTATGCCCAAGTATCTCACGAAGTTCACCCAATGTCGGGATGAGTTGGGAAGTGTGGGGGTGACTATCGATGATGAGGACTTGGTGAGCTTGGCTCTCTTTGGTCTTCTAAAGAGTTGGCATTCTTATCAGGACTCTATTAATGGTCAGGAGAAATTGCCAAGATGGGAGAGGCTTTGGTCTGATCTTGTGCAAGAGGAGATCAGGCAGAATACTAGGGAGGGATCTTCATCAAAGGCATCTGATGAAGAAAATTGCACTTTGGATACCAAAGAAAAGAAGGGGAAGAACAAGAAAGATTCTCATTCCAGTGCAAAAGGAAAGAAGTAGGACATGTCCAAGGTGAAGTGCTTTCACTGTCACCAGCATGGACATTATGCCACAAATTGTCCGAAGAAGAAGAAAAATAAGCAAGTTGTTGGATCTGCAGTGGGAGAGGCCTTAGCCTCGCAGTTTGAGCTGGATTTTTTTCTGATCGCATGCTTGGTATCAACTGTGATGGGATCAGTCTAGTTCTTGGATAGTGGTGCATCTTTTCACATGACAGGAGATCGATATTTGATTTTTGATCTAGATGAGAAAGATCTTGGAGTGCACATCAAGATGGGCGATGATGGTAGATACACTGCGACCGGTATTGGTACCATTTTCTGTGAGAGGGAGTCTGGTAAACCCTTCGTATTGAAGGAAGTGATGCATGTTCCAGGATTGAAGAAGAATCTTATCTCTATGGCGATGTTAGAAGAAAAAGGATATGATGTTGTCTTCAGCGAGGGAAAGGCTTTCCTGCGTAGTAAGACAACTAGAGAAACCCAGAAGATAGGGGTTCGAGTCAAGAACCTTTATCAATTGCATGTAGATGGCTGCACAGTGATGGCGTGCAAGGTAGAAGGAGTGGTGGGCTGGGATGATGGCGAGCTGTAGCACTGGAGATTGGGCCACCTTCACCATGGAGCTTTGAAGATACTGCAACAGATTTCTACTGGGCTTCCTAAAGGCACTCTTGCACAGTCAGATCAGTGCAAGGGGTGTACTTTTGGAAAATTTGTGAAAGCCACCTTTCACAAGAAGGATAGTTGCACCACGACGATCCTTGAGAGAATTCACACAGACATGTGTGGACCTTTCTCAGTAGCTTCGACAACAAAGCACAAGTACTATGTGATCTTTGTTGATGATTTCTCTCGAAAGTGCTGGATCTTCTTCATGCAAAAGAAGAGCGAGACATACTCAAATTTCTATGAGTTCAAAGCACTGGTCGAGAAGGAATCGAGGAAGAAGGTGAAGGCTCTTAGGAGTGACAATGGTGGTGAATTCATCTCTGGTGAGTTCAAGGACTTCTGCAGTGTAGAAGGGATTCGAAGAGAGCTCATAGCTCCCCATAACGCATAGCAGAACGGGGTTGTTGAGCGGAAGAATGAAACGATCGTGGGTGCTGCATGAGCGATGTTGCATGATTAGGGCCCGCCCCTTCACTTGTGGGTGGAGGCATGCAATACTGCATTATATGTGCAAAACCGTTGTCCTCACAAGATACTTGGCATGAGTACACTAGAGGAGGCTTATTCTCGTAAGAGGCTTGATATTTCCCATTTGAGGATTTTTGGTTGTCCTGTTTACATGCATGTGATGAAGGATGCCAGGAAGAAGTTGGAGCCAACCATAGAGGTTGGGATATTTGTGGGGTACACTGATACGCCCCACAACTATTGTGTCTATTTGCCAGACAGTCGCAAGACTGTTGTGCAATGGGATGTCAAATTTTAGGAGGAGAAAGCCATGAAGTGTTCGCTTGAGAGGGAGGCACACTTGCATGCAGATGAGGAGGTATTAGTTCCTAACGATGAGCTTCAAGATGTGGATCAGCCACAAGATGAAGTTCATGGAGTGGAAGAGATCACTCATGCAGTGGCAACCATTAGAGGGCAAAAGCGTACTACAGAAGTTGAGGGACTAGCTCAAGATGCAGAGAAGGTTGTAGGACCACCTACAGCACAGCACAGACAGAGACAATCACCTGATCGGTACACTCGATACATGGCTCTTGTGAGAAAATGTGTCATGACTGAGCCATCCTCTTTTGAGGAAGCTGTGGAGGATCCCGCATGGGTAGATGCCACGGTGGAAGAGTATGATTCGATTGTCGGAAACAATGCATGGGAGATTGTCCCAAGACTGGAGGGGAAATCAGTGGTGGGTTCAAGATGGATCTACAAAGTGAAGCAGGTAGCTGACAGGAGTGTGGATAAGTACAAGGCAAGATTTGTTGCCCGAGGCTTCTCACAGATAGAGGGGATCGATTATGAGGAGACCTTTGCACCTGTCGCAAGGTATTCTTCCAGATGGACGATTCTTGCTCTCTTAGCGAGGATGGGGTGGCACAACCATCAGATGGATGTGAAGAATGTATTCCTCAACGGAGTCATTGAGGAGGACGTGTACATAGAGCAGCCTGAAGGTTTCAAGATCTTCAACAGCGAGTCACATGTGTGCAGGCTTAAAAGAGCGTTGTATGGGTTGAAATAAGCACCTTGTGCTTGGTACACACGGATAGACAATTATTTCACCGGACTTGGATTCTCCGAGAGTGAGGTGGATCCTAACCTATACCAGATTGTGGTGGAGGGTAAGTTGCTAATCATTGTACTTTATGTAGATGGTTTTATTTTGACGGGAGATGAGCTGTTGATACTTTCATGCAAGGAGGATCTTGCTAGAGAGTTTGAGATGAAGGACTTGGGCCTCCTTCATTATTTCCTGGGATTGGAAATTTGGCAGCGCAGTGATGGACTATTTGTTTCTCAGGGTAAGTATGCTCGGGAGATACAGGAGAAGTTCAACATGCGCGGCTACAAGCTTGTGGATACTCCTCTTCTTGGAGGTTGGAGGAAGGAGGATGCTACTTTAGCGGAAGTAGTGGATGCCACTGTTTATCGACAGTTGGTGGGGTCGCTTATGTATCTGGTCAATACACAACCCGTATATGCTATGTTGTTAACCAGATTTCACAAGCTATGGTTAAGCCAACCAATCTCTTCTGGAAGGCAAGAAAGCATGTATTGCGTTATCTCATAGGCACATCGGGATATGGATTGTGGTACAGACAGGAGGATGAGGTGAAGCTATGTGGGTTGACAGATGCAGATTGGGCAGGGAGCCCAACAGATAGAAAGAGCACATCTGGAGGGATCTTCAGTATCGGGTCGACAACAGTTTCTTGGTACAACAGGAAACAGAGATCCGTGGCACTCAGTTCAACAGAGGTTGAGTATATGGTAGCAAGTTTGGTTGCATGCCAGGTTATATGGATGAGGAAGATCCTAGTCAGGTTGTTTGGGTCACACTTGGAGCCTACTGTGATTTATTGTGATAACCAGAGTTGCATTAAACTCTCTGCTAATCTAGTATTTCATGATAGATCCAAGCACATCGACATTAGGTACCATCATATCAGAGATTGTGTGCAGCGGAGAATCATGTTACTTTCATACATTCCCACGGAGGATCAGGATGCTGATATCTTGACGAAGGTGCTCACTAGGAGAAAATTTGAATACCACAGAGGTAGGATAGGGATTGCAGAATAATCCATATCTTGTTGAGAGGGAGTGTTGAAAATGCAACAAGATGATGGAGCTTAGTGAAAAGAAGTCACCTTCACTAAGTGGGCCCACAGGCTATTTTTGGCGCAAAGTCTATTTTTAGACTATGTCTATTTTTAGACATATGGATCATGGTCTATGAGTTGTATGTTGCTATTTATGTATGATTGGTCATATTGGTAAAAACAGATGGACCTCTATCTTTAGACATATGGGCGGAGTCTATTTTTAGACTATCAGTCAAAAAATAAAACAATCGAATATTATTAGCTCTTAATAGTATTTGGACTATAAACATTATCTTACCGTCTTGCAGCACTTCAGTTCGAGCTAAGGATGTGGCACATGCAACTGCCATAAGGAAATACACTTTTCCTATGGGTTAGTTGAGCTATTGCATGATGGACTTCAGTGAGAACTCAAGTGATTGAGTTTGGTGGAGTTGATTGAGGAGTTGATGGAGTTGTGTTCAGTTTGACTTAGATGAATTAGTTGTATTTAGTCTAACTTACAAATACACTAGTGATGAGTGGTGTGAATTAATTATTAATTAATTCACTAATTATTAACTCATAAATCAACTAAAGAATACATCAGTTAACTCAGTGCATGGACAGTTCAGTGGAGACAATTGTTAGAGGTGGGTGAAAGTGTGAGACTATTATCATTTGTGACTATAGCTGTGCATGAGATTTGCACAATCATTGATTGAGATTGCCAATGAGGATTGCACAGTACAAGCCAAGGGGATTTGAACTTGGATCTCATCTATTCTCAACTTGGATTGTGCAGTAGAGGCAGGCAAACAGTGGAGGAGATTTGAACCCGTGACTTGTTCAGATCTGAGCTAGTTTGTGTGTAGCATGTGGAGATAGTATTGAGTACTTCTGAGGAGTATTGTACTATGTATTGTTACATGTTCTCTATCATTATAATATATAGATAGTTGGGGGTATTCAGCTGTATGCTTTCCCCATTACATATTGTGTTGATATGCGTGATTGATGTTTCAATGTGTGCATGCGATTGTTTTTTTAATTCTGCAAATTGATGATCAATGGTAGAGGAGGTTATGTATTATGCATGCATTCTGCAAATAGTGTATAATCAGGATAATCTCTGTGAATAAGTGTTATATTATTCAAATTTCTACAACTCGACGATATCTATGGTGGAAGAAACATGGATACACCCCTCATCAATAAGGTTGGGACCACAGTGGCCTTGTGACCACACATGAACATCTACCCACCCACTTAGTAATGGCACCTGTAAGACCTCCCGAAAAGGTAACAACCCAGTAACAAAGTATACATCTACCTCATTAGAAATAGGTAGATTAGCTTGTCTAATAATGAATATTTGGTTGTCCACATCACAACAATGGATCGAGAACAACAGGAATGCATCCTGTGACCTCAAAATAGGGTTTTGAAGAAATTTTAGCAACCCCAAACTTTCTAGAGTCCTACTAGTAGCATCATCCCCTACATTGACTAGGTGAAAAGGCTCTAAGTATTTTTCCCTCCACAATATGAACATCTTGCCATCAAGGATGTCAAAAGTAAAAAATCTAGCCTCCTAGGCTACCAAAAATCATTTTCACGCATTTTTGCATTTATACAAATAACATACTAACAAGTTGTGCATCTGTTTCTTGAACATACATGAAAACGACACATTTGTTGAACCATTAGCCACAGAAACAATATATACTATGCCATGTGTCTACTCATTGAGCAGGCGCATCGCCTGCATGCCTGTTGTTGTTACAAGCACATAGATGGTGCGACCTTAGGTGGCTTAGCCCCGAGGTCATCAAACCAACAACACTGTGACATTTTTCCCCTAAGCCGCACTGTTAGCACAACTCACCATCCAACACCCATAGAGGCTCCATGGGTATCCCTGAGAAACTCGTGGAGACTGTATGACTGAAACTTAGTGGCCCATGTGGTCAAAATGTTTTAACCTAAAAAAGGTCATTTAGGTCACCCCTGCACAACCCACCTAACCTAGTATACCAAATGAAAAATTTAGGATTGTGTTTTATAACCTGTCTCTCCTCATGCGCTACCCAAGTGCACATAGAGACCACAATGACAGGAAAAATCTCCTAGAACAACTCCGACCTCACAAAATAACAAGTTCAAATCAGGTAGTATATGGCCGATTTTACCTTATATACTGTCCTTTTTTCAATCTTTCGGAGCCCAGTACATGAGCTCATGACCTCGATTTTCAAAACTGTGAGAGACATAAGGACCAAGACCACATCATCTTCATGATGGTATCCTCCATTCCATTTCAACCTCAATCTCATTTTTAAGACCACAACATGCTAAGAGTACCACTTTAGGTGTACCTTCTCCTATTTTTCTATTCATCTTATTCAACCCATTTGAGCTTACATATTTTTTTATCAAGGTGTTTTCACTTTGGGTATTGGTCATTGAGGTTGGAGGTATGTTACCAACTTCCCGCCATAATCAGCACCCTAGTGGCCGTCAACAGGGAAGGTATCATTCGTCACTTAGCATGATAGGCTTCCTACAAAGCCTTGCATATCCTGACATAATTTCTCCAAATTCACCGTAGGGTCCATCATCTCACCCACGTTTACCACCACCTCTCCTTCCATGTGGTAAATGTCCACATTGGTCAATAGAGCATACCCATTCATGGATCACCTCATGGTATAGACGCCACATTTCATTTGGAATCCATGACCATTTACTCCTATCTTGGAGCCATCTCACTTGCATGCCTTGAATATTGTCCTCATTCTTCTCTTCTTCACTTATTTCTAACCAAACTTACTCCCAGGCCACCTTATTCATTTGCGATGGATAAAATGAATGGTTTTCTGCATTCTACATTGGGCCCATCATCTCTCCATATAGCATAAGCTCATTTGCATCACTTCATTTGCCTCATCAACCCAACACTGAGAGCAACCAATGGGGCTCCTACCCTCCGAAAAATACACTTTACCTCCATCATCATGTAGGTCATTATTTTCATGGGGCACCCATCTTCGTGCATCTACATCTCAAACCACCTTTACATTCTTTTGGTAAGTGTATAATTTCTTTTAGGAAAACGGTTCCCATCCATATTTTCATGCCTTGTACCTAGTGACAGTCCCTAGTCACCCTTTGTCAGATATCGCACATAATCCACATTCATTGACCCTCTTTACACCAGTAAAAACATACTCACAACTACTCTAGATGTCATACCAAATCTACTGCCACTCCCCTAAGAAGAACTATTTTGACTTCCACCACTTGCATTATAGCTCTGACCTCAGGCAAGTTGTCCATATCCATTCATATCGTCAGCTTTAATTATCATGCCTTGTTGACCTGCCTTATTACAATCTATTTCACTGCACATCTTGATTTCTTGAATCAACATTCTAGGTGGTTGATGCCTCTTTACCATCGACTTTAACACCCATCTTCTAGGATCTAGGCAGTACCTTAGGTGCCCCCCCCCCCCCCCCCCAAGTACATCCTAGAGTGGAAAAATAGGAATCATTATTTCCCACTGATTTCATCAGTCCCCCTGCCATTTGACACCAACTTAAGCTCCCATGTCAAGGTGGTATTGTACTTCATGGCCATTGCAGTTATCTCATTTAGTCGAAGATCCACACATCACTTGGCACCTTACTTAGTAATGTATACATATTGATGTGTGTTAGGTAGCCACAGTTTAAGACCCATGCATCCACAAGTACCTAACTCCAAGAGTGCTTCACAATTTATTGATGCATGGGGGCACCTGACTTGATCTATGTGTCAGAAGCACCCTTGAGGGTGTGAGAAATTATCATCATCATCTCTAACACTAACTTGACCAGAATATTTCATCTCTAATAAATAGTTACTAGTCATCATAACGAGCATGGGACGTTCCCGCCTTGTATAAGCACTTTTTTTAGAGCATGGTTACCTTTCATCCTTAGTTAAGTTTTTTACCTACTCATCTCTGTAGCAAGTTATTATCTCTATCTAGAAGTTGATCAGACTATTATTCAGGAAATAAAATGTGATGTATTTTAGCTATACATTTTCTCCTAACCTCATACATGAGGGGGAAATTGTTAACACCAGAAAATCATACACATATTTTTACAATCCAAAAGACACCCCAAAGTCATCCAACAGAATGCACAAGTGAATATTTTCTAGCTGAAGACATTATGAAGTTCAAAAATTTAAATTTCTCCTAAGGACCAATGTATATTGGATTAAAAATTGATAAATGTGTGGATTTCCCTTCGATAGTCACATTATGCATGACATTTCCTTTGAAAGTCACAAATCAAATAAATATCCAAATCAACAAATTTAGGACCACTTCCCACACATGGAAGAAGATTCCCTGATAGTATTTCAATCAAGGACAACCGAATTTGATTTTTCCAAAAGATATGTAGCCCTAAAAGGAATCCTCTGGTCCTACTCATAAGTCATTTTCATTCATGAACCAAGAGAGGGAAGAGGGATTCAAAACATTCTGTATAAATAGGCCATGGGAGAACCAAAGGGAAGACAAGTTCATGCCTATCAAATTTCCATCAAAAAAACACTTCATTTCATTGTTGAATTAGCATAAGTAGAGCACTAATGTGTTGGCATAATTTCTTCTTAGCAATCCATCACTCTAGTGTGGAGAGGATTTCACCATTCAAAGAACCTTTATACTTCTTGGATAGAGAGGAGAAGCTTCCAAAGAGAGTAAAGAAAGGAACCTCCTTACTGAGGATTTTTGAGTACCATAGCTCAAATAATTCTCTTCAAGTGTTTAATATTCTACTATTTGTGTTCATCTTCTACCACTAGTAGTCAATAAAGGGATCCATTTTCCATAATTGTGTTGACTTGTTTACTTCATTAAGAATTATTTGTGTTTTTATCTCTTTGTTTTAGTTTATGTTTGTATATGCATTGTCTTCACCATTTTCTAAGCTTTGTTTCTTCATGCTTGTCCACTAGAAACAACAAAACTGATTGTATTTATTTTCAGGGAACAACCAACTACTAAGAATGTGTCTTTAGGTACCCCATTGCTACAAAAACACTACAACAATACATTAGGCCAAGTGTGTCTCCTTAAGGTGCAATAGTGTTGATTGTAATTAATAAGGATGGTATTCTCATGATATGCATTGATTAAAGGCAGTTGAACAAGGTGATAATCAAGAACAGGTAGCCATTGCCAAGGATCGATGGCTAGTTTGATGAGCTGAAGGGAGAAACAATGTTGTTGAAGATTGATTTGAGGTCAGGATGCCATCATGTATAGGTCAAAGAAGAGGATAGGACATCTACAAGACTTCTTTTTGGACTAGGTATTAGCATTATGAGACTGTTGTGGTTCCTTTTGGTCTAACTAATTCTCCAACTACTTTTATGTGCTTGATGAATAGTGTATTGCATCCTTATTTGGACAAGTTTCTGATAATATTCATTGATGATATACTAATATATTTCAAGAGTGAGGAAGAGCATGCCAAACACTTAGAAATAGTGTTAAGACTGCTAAGAGAGAATTAGGTGTATGCCAAGCTTAGTAAATGTAGGTTTTCTTTAACAAAGGTACATTACTTGGGACATGTTGTTTCCAAGGTAGGCACAACAGTGGATTCCAAAAAGATAAGGGATATCACAGAATGGGAAACTCCTAGGAATTTGGAAGAGGTCAGATCATTCATGGGATAAAAGAGTTATTACAAGAGGTTCATCAAAAAGTTCTCACATATTTCCTATCCTATTACATCATGGCAGAGAAAGGGAAAGAAATTTGAATAGATAGAGGAATGTGCAACAAATTTTGAATAGCTTAAGCAATTGTAAAGAAATATTCTAGTCCTAAAGATTGCAGATCTAGATGGTTTGTGGTGTGAAAAGATGCTTGCAAGGGAGGAATTGGAGGAGTCTTAATGTAGTATGGATAGGTGGTATGCTACATATCAAGGAAACTAAATGAGCATGAGTAGAACTATGTGAAAAATGATCTTGAGTTAGTAGTGATCATCTATGCACTAAATATGTGTAGGCACTATCTTCTTGGAAAGACGTTCATTCTAATGAGTGATCACAGTTGACAAAGATACTTTTTTGATCAACCAAATTTGAATGCCTCAAAAACTAGATGGTTTTCTATGATCAATGAGTTTGACATCGAAATCATATACATTAAGGGTAACGAGAATATGGTTATAGAAGCTCTTAGTAGGAGAGTAAAGGTAAGTCACATAGCAGTTATGAGTTCATATCGGATAGATTTACAGGATCATATCTTGCAGGAAGGACAACAGGATGATAGATACCAGAAGCTTAGGAACAAGTTATGGAAACAGGGTACAAGTGAACAGGATGTGGAAAATCATCTCACTATAGATGGTTTAGTGAGATTTAAGGACAAGATCTATGTGCTGGAAAATAGTGAACTCATGAAGTTTATCTTGCAAGAATTTCATGCTAATTCGTATTCAGGTCACTTGGGATATAAGAAGACATTAAAAGATGTGAAGAAGTTCTACTATTACCTGAAGTTGAAGAAAGAGGTGGAAGAGTTTGTTGCAAAGAGTTTAGATTGTCAACAGGTAAATGCAGAGTGTAAGAATCTAGGTGGATTACTTTAGTTGATTCCAATTCTAGAGTGGAAATGGGAGGTCATTTCCATGGACATCATTACTCATTTTCTGAGGAAATATAAGCAACATGATTCTATTATGGTCATGGTTGATAGGTTGAAAAATGTACCACACTTCATTCCAGTGGATTCTATGAGTTTAGCTAGTGAAGTAGCATGGGTATTCATCAAAGATAGAGTGAGCTTACATGGTATTCCTAAGAAGATTGCATTAGACAAAGATGCCAAGTTCACTTCCAGGTTTTGGAAAGAGTTTTTTTTTTTTTTCTAGGCAAATGCTAAACTACTTATATTAAGAAAAAGAAAGAAATATGTACAAGAGGTCGAAGCCTCTGAGAGCGAATGAATAGCTCTCTATCAAGTTTTCCCAACCAAAATATGTGTTTACAGGCAGTGACACAGTGCCTAGTCTCAAAATTACAATTCCAGTCTACTGATTTAGACATAATGACATGGAGTTTAAACAAAATACATAAACAGAAACAGACTAAACAAAGCATAGGTGCCTGTTAGATAAGAGGGGACGCTGGATTGAGGACACACGTCGAAGATTCTTCATGCTGGACGCTTCCCGGACTGAGCGCAGGTGGCAAACGTAACAAAAAACCATAGGCGGACTGAGCGCAGGTGGCAAACGTAACAAAAACCATAGGCAAAACTGCTGAAGATGTGCCTTAATCCTTCCCCATCTTGGCTGCCGCCTGGTGCTCTGTTTCTTTTTGCTTTGCTGCTTGCTGCTCTGCCTCCCATTCAGCTTCCTCCCGTTCTGGATCAGGCACACAAACCACTTCCATACCCGTCGGTATGTCCTCCAGCCTTAGAATTCCTGGAGGGAGAATAAGATACAGGCGACCTCCAAAGAAGCGTGCAGGTTTCTGGTCATCTTCAGGCGTCTTCTTACCTTGGGGGTCCATCACTTGATGCTGAGCCGAACTGGTAATTTCCATATCCATGAGGCTGCAGATTTCACGGAGGGCTTTAGTCTGCTCATTTGATTGAACGCCTGTGCTTTCCTCTGCAAGCTTACTCGGGGAGGAAGGTAGGTAGGCATTTTCTTCCTTGCTCCCGCTCTGAGAGGAATTTTTGGTGCTTGGCTCCTGCTCCTCTAAAATCCTCTTTCTGCTACCTTCTTCTCCATCTTCCTCCGTAAAAACCACAGTAATTAACGTAGAGACAATTGGCTTGTTGGTGCGACGGTAGTATTTGAACTTAACCGTCTACACCGAATTGCTAATGTCAGAGTCAGACTCTTCAGAGCCAGGAGAGCTGGGCGAGGCGTAAGCCAGCGGGGAGACGCGCCTCGGACTATGAACGCCTCTGCCACTAGGGTTCCCCCTCTGACCCTGATTCCTTCCTCTTCGTGGCGAAGCATGGCCTCTGAGTGGCGTCCTTAACCTATAATGCTGTAACAGAGATTGCTTTGCTCGCCTCTTCGAAATGAACAGTAACAATGAGGACCCAACCTCAAACTGCCCTCTGCCCCTGAAGCGATTCTGCTTCCCTGACCAGAGATTGGGTTTGCCTCTGGGCTTACCCGCTCCTACACTCTCCGTCTTTGCCAACAATCCAGCATTATCTTGCAGAGCGGAGTTGAAATCCCTTACCTGTTCAGACAGGCCTGTCAACCTTAACTCTCCGCGCTTAGACATTCTAGCTTCTCCTGTCTTAATTCCGTGGTCGTTCGGGTGATGGGAATGGCATTGAATGACATTGAATGAGCTTTTAATGGAGTTCATTAGGCGTTGTCAATTTGCCTTCGCGCCGAAGGCTCCTCGTGGCAGTCACGTGGCTGGCTTCCATCAAGGTGTCACCCGTATCCGGGTTAGGCTTTGGAAAGAGTTATTTTTAGGTTTTTTATACATTTTTCCTTTAGTACAACTTATCATCCACATACAAATGGACAGATAGAGAGGGTCAACAAGATTTTGGAGGACATGTTGAGAATGTATGTTATGCATCAATAGTAAAAGTGGGAAGAGTACCTTCCAGTAGTAGAGTTTTCTTACAACAATAGGCATCTGATGTCACTAAGGATGATTCTATTTGAGGAACTTTATGGGTGGTGTTGTAGTACTCCTATCCTTTGGAGTGATCCAGTGAATTGAGTATTGATAGGACAAGGCATGTTCGCAGAGATGGAATAGGAAATACAAGTTATTAAGAAGAATCTAAAGGTAGCACAAGATAGGAAAAAGAGCTATGTAGATCTACACAAGGTCTTTAAGGAATTTCAAATTTGGGAGCAAGTGTACATGCTCATTAATCCCAACAAGAACTCCTTGAGGATTGGACCATGTGCCAAGTTGATAGCTCAATATTGTGGGCCTTTCGATATTCTTGAGAGGATTGGACTAGTAGCCTACAAACTTGCACTACCTCTGACAGTGGAAGTTATTGATGTTTTGCAATGTGTCATTGCTTAAAATATGTGTGGAAGATGTTAATCATGTTATTGGTTGGTTTGTATTACAAGTGGATCCAGAAGGAGAATTCTAGTTGGAATCTAAGTGCATTTTGTATAAAAACATGCTCATGCTTCAGTGTTGTGCAATCGAGCAAGTTAAGGTGCAGTGGAAGCACTTTGGGCCTGATGAAGCTACATGTGACATGGTTGATCATATGCAGGCTATGTATCCTTATTTATTTGTTGGTTGATTGTATGTATTTTGGTATATGATGGATGTTGTGTTTGGATGTGTTTATATATGCATATGTATGTAAATAATGCACTGAGTTGTGTTGTAAAGCTCCAATAAGTTGTATGGTGTTGATGATATGTTGCTTATGTTTTAGTAGATGGATATTGTTTGGTAATTTAATTGATGTTATATTACTACATAAATTATTGACCAGGCTACTATGTTGATGAAGTGTATGTGTATTGTATGTACTAGAAGTCCTCATTATTCAATAAATTCCTAAATTAAATTGAGATATTGATATGCACTTGTTTTCATTACTCTTACATGAAATTAAATATGTCACTCTTTAGGAAAAAAATCAAATCATAATTATTTCACTTTCTTAAAAAGAAATATCACACTTTAATTGAAAGAAAAATAACATTTTCTTGAAATAAATATGAAACTGGGACTATCACACTTACTCAAAAGAAAGATTACACTTCCAGAAATAAAATTACTCTAAAATCAAACCCAAATTGTTTCAACTGAAAAAAAAAAAAAAAAAAAAAAAAAAAAAAAAAAAAAAAAAAAAAAAAAAAAAAAAAAAAAAAAAAAAAAAAAAAAAAAAAAAAAATAAATATAAATATAAATAAATAAATAAAAATAAATAAATAAATAAATAAATAAATCTGAAACATCACACTTAATATAAATCAAATCTTCTTTACTTAAATGTAACTTAAATAAAATATAACTCAAACTATATTGCAAATGCTAAACCAATCCACACTATGTTATACTACTGTTCATGTGCATAAGAGATCTCAGGTTCACTCATTCATCCTACAACAGAATGGTTAAATAGAAACATAATTTGTTACGAACTTTATGATCACTTTGAAAAGAATTCACTAACAAGCAATCTAGACAGTTAGATGAATGAATTAAACATGATATAAAATTTATAATTGAAATGTCAATCGAAAACAATAAAACCTTACAACTGTAGGGGGGGCTCTTGTGAGATGTAGGCACCAACACGACTCTTCAAAGGACTATGTATCCATCAAGGCAATGCAAAACAAGATTATCAAACAAAATAGTGTTTTTATAATTGTGAACAAAGTTTTTCAAAAAATATGCAAGACTCTGTTTTTCATGCCGAGAGGTAGATTTATAACCTTCGTCAAATAATTGTTTAGAGATTTACGAGCCTATCCTACTAGACAAAGACTAGAAATAACATAAGAGGATAATATCTCATTATTTCCTCATGATTTTCTATTGAAGATGAAAATCATGAGGCTAAATATCTGCTTCAATTAATTTCCTTGCTTGCTTGGTTAGCCTTGGACCCCTTCACTGGTTGACTTTTCCATTACATGGGCTTATGTGGTGTTCTCATCATCGATCCAGATTATGAAGATAGGTAAATATTTTTGTGCTAGCTATTAGCCACATGCCCAGATCCCTCGTTCCTAGGATGGATTTTCGGAACCTATCAAACCTTCGACTTTCCTGCAGAACCAGACATTAGCTATAGAAATGGTGCAATTCAGTAGCTCACGCAAATATTAAGTTAAATAATAAATGACAATGAAACTTTGAAATTAAATATGTTTAAGTGCATTATATTTCCATGAACCTTGTAAACTGATGCTGAATTAGAGTTATTAGAGTCAAAAAGAAGGAGGATGGAGTGTAAGAAGGTGGTCAAAAAGAGATAATTTTGGGCTTCAAAATTCCCCCACATAGACGATATCGCATGTCCTCATGCACAACATTTCAAAATTTGTAATCTTTCTCTATCATTGAGCATCTTTAGAGGCCTGAGCAAGAAAATCTAAGTTAGTCCTTCTTGATTTCTTGACACTGACTACTGCCATCCTTAGTTTCGTCATCAGGATTTTGTTCTACAAACTTTCTTCAGAAATTCATTTTTAGCTTTCAATTTCTTATTTTTCTCATACCATAAACCAAGATGTAACAACGTCTTTTCATTTTGATTTCTCTTGATTTCATTTTGTGCCTTTACAATTTCATGTTCCTACTTCAAATGTCTATTTAGTAACTCCAATTCATAGATTTCCTGCTTGAGAGTGTTTACAACTTGGGGTTCTTATGGAGGATCAAAATGAATCATTTCTTTTAAATTTGAGGATGATTCAAAAAAAAATCATGTTGCTCTTTGTTCCATAGATTTTATGTAGTCATATATTTCAAGTTGGACAAGATCAAATTATGGAGTTCTCCTAGGTGGATTTGCAACTGGTGATGGAACTATTACTTCCTCTTGTTCTTCTAAAATGACAAATTCTAAAGATTGTTGAGACTATGTATGTATTAGTTTATTAATCCTTGCACTTCTTCTTACAGTTGATGGTTGTTTTTTAGTAGTACGGGGACGTTTTTTAACTTCTTCTTGTTCTGTTTCTTCTTTCGATGCACTTTCCCTTTTATTGTTGGCTATCTTTCTTCTAACATTTTTCTACTTAAGAGTTTCCAACACATTTATAAGAGGGGTTCCTTCATCAAAATACTAAGCTTGTTGTGTTTATTGTGCAGGTGAGTTTTCTTTAGGGTTTGAGGGAAATTTTCTTATATTCTTTATGGTTTTATCACTAGGTTCTTCTTGTTCTTCTTCTTTGAAATGATTGCCAATGAGAAAGTCCTCCCAGTTATCCTCTTTGCTTTTCAAATGGGATTCAATTAAAAATTTTCACTAACCCATGATGGTACAAGGCCTTATCTATTGATTGTATTTTCATCTAATTATTTCTAGCCATTTTTCTCAAACTATTAAGCAGGAAGTATGGTAGGTTAATTTCATTAACATCAAGAAAATTCATCATCAAGCAAGCATGGTAAAAGAACATGTTTCCAAACCTACCTTCATAAGCTATAAATTTTTGAATAATCAATAGAATGTTTCTCCATTTATTCTTTAAGGTTGTGACTGGAATTCCCTTCTTAAAGATAGATATATCCATACCTAAGTTTTTAAGGAATACTTCCCATTCTTTCTCCTTGATCTTTCGGTTTTTAAACTAGCTTTCCCTAATTCTTGGTAGTATAATAGATTCTTCTACAAACGACTGTCAAAAGCAATCTAATGTATCCAATATCTACTTCTATACCATCATATTCCTAGGAAAATGATTTTGTCACTTATTTCTCATGCCCATCAATATTTTCCACAAACTCTAACCACTGTGCTTGTTGCAACTGTTGTTTCACCTACGGGTATCCTTCAAGGAGTTTAGCCCCATTCAGCTCTAAGCACACAATGACTCCCATGCTGAAGAAGTCTTAGCCCTTAATTTCTTTCTTTGATATTTTATGGAAGGAATTTTGTTATGGAGGACAGAATTTGGGTAATAAGTGAGGCCTGTTCAGGAATGGAACAGGGCTGAGTGGAATGGATATGATGCAAAATTTGTGAGGGTATGTGAAGGAAGTGGAATGTTATATGGAAGTAATGGAGTTAATTTAAATGATAACACGATCTGATATCAGATTTATACATTTTGACAAGATATTTTTGTTAGAACTAAAGTCATATTGTAATCCAAGTAATCATTACACAAAATGGAGGTAGCGACAATCATATATGCTTAATTTCATAATTCAATGTTTCTTTCCTTTATTATTTAATTAATAATTTCATACTTGTTGTGTTGACTTACTGATTTTGGATTTGTCCTTTTCTAGGTTGTACTTAGGTTTCTTTAGTTGTAATCTTCATCCAATTTGTTTTTTCAATGATCTTCATTTGCCCTTGTTGCAATCTGTTAAGTCAGCTATGGAATTCCATGAGAGATATAGATTATTGATAATTTTGTAGCTGTCTTATTTTCCAAAGAGGAATAAAAAGAAATGGGAAAAGTATAGGGAATTAAAAATAAAATCTATGCTACCAAGGATTCTTTGTTTTTAGCCTAGATTTTCTGTATAAACATGCCAACAATGTTGGTTTTCATGTTTATACAAAATTTTCATTTTCATTATTTTTTTCTTTTTTTTTAAATAAGTAGAAGGCTAAGTTGGAGAAGAAGAAGAATGTTCCTTGAACAAGTTCAAATCAAGATTATCTTGAATATTTCGTATGAACTTTTCCTTTGATAATGGTTTATGATATATTCATAATCTATGATTATTTGTAAGGAAAAAGTTACTTTTTCTTCATCAATGGTTTTGATTCTGACTGCTCCATTATCATAGACAACTTTAATCTCATAAGGACCAAGCCAATGAGTTTGAAATTTTCCTTGAAAATATTTAAACTTTGAATAAAAAAGAAATGCCCAATCACCAGGCTAATTTTTTTTTTCTTTGATAAACTTATCATGCCATCTAGATCTTTGTTGTTGGACTATATTGGTTCTATGAATAACATCTTATCGTATTTCATCAAGTTCATTCAATTGCGCCATTCTTTGTCTTTGGGATTCTAATAGATCAAGACCTAATTTGGCTACTATTTTAAAATTATTTATCTACAACTCAATAGGAAATAGGAATTTATTTCCATAAATAAGTTCATAAGGAGTGTGTCATGTTGTGTTTTTCCATGTGGTATGATATGCCCATAAAAATCGTAGAAGATTCTTTGCCCAATCTTTTCTACGCAAATGCACAATCTTGGTAAGAATTGCTTCAATTACTTTATTGGTAGATTCGACTTGTCCATTGGCTTTCAGATGATATGGAGTAGACTTCTCATGTTTTATTTTGTACTCATCCATTATCTTTTGTATCAACTTGGATGTAAATTGAGTACCTTGATTTGTCACAATTTCCCTTGGGGCACCAAAACAAGTGAAAATATCCTCGAAAAGAAATGAAACTACAACATTTTCAGTAGCAAAAGGAAGTGCATTAGCTTCTACCCATTTTGTGACATAATTTGTACAAACAAGAATGTACTTTTTTTGTCTTGATGGTGGATTGATTGGACCAACAAAATCAAAAGCCCATTTCTCAAAAGGTTCATGTTGGGATGGGGTCCCCTGGGTCAATTTTTCGGCAAAAGCTGCAAGTTTTATGTAAAGGGACATAAAGTCTCTGCAAATTGTGGTCGCGGAGTGCGTAGATATTTAAAGAGTCAAAAAGGGTTTTACCCTTCTTTATGTAAGTTAGCTCGGCTTTTGAAGATCTACACATGGTCCATGGACCATGGGATTGTATAAATAGGTGTGTCTTAGAGAGTCTAAGGAAGAATATGGAGGATGAAAAGGAATGTAATGGGTCAATAGGAGGAAGATTGTAAAAGCATTAGAGGAGGAAAAGGCTTTGTAGCTATGTGTGTAGAGGCCGAGAGTAGAGTCCACAACTGAGTGTGCGGCCCCTGGAGCTAAGTGCACAGGGAAGTCTTGAGTCTATATGCTAAATTGAATATTAATAAAAAATATTATTATAGAAATTCCTATGTTTTACCTATTTACCTCTCTTATGTATGAATGTGATTTATGCTGTGATGAATGATGGGTTTATGAAATAATGTTGTATTGATGCGCGACTTTACTGAATCTATATTTTTATGTCTACACATTTGACATTAAGGGTTTACACGAAGATTATATCATTGTACATTAAACTTATCAAACACTTAATTAGATATGAGTAAATATTAGGTCAAGAGTAATATTTGATGCGCATAAGTAGTTAATTTACCTATTCTAGGCCTATGAAAGCCAGTTGTAGAACTTCGCGGAGCTCTAGAGGTTGATTAAAGTAAGTTGCATCGATAAGCCATAAAGGCTCATCAATCTGTGTGAAGGCAGATTTACGGCACAAAACGACATGGCACTGATCTATGGGTGAGGAACTTGAATCTAGCATCTACCCATACTACTTCAGGTGAGACTTTAGTTTGTACTCTGCGGATCGATGCTGAAAGGGCCAGTAGTGTAGGGATTTGTTTGGCATAACTGACTATGAACTTGAGTCAGGACCCACTAAGCCAACAAATGGTTCCATTGTTGGGACTAGGATTTGATTAAGGAGATGTGTGATGTCGCATAACTGGAATCCAACAAAGAAAGAAATTGAGAAGTAGTTGCATGTAAAGATCGACAAATTTGCGGCACAAGAGAACTAAAATATGCGTCTAACAAAAGAATAGTGGTACACAAAATTTCCTTCTACACCTTCTCAATTGAACTGTACGAGTGGATCGCTAAATTGGCAGATGACTAAGGAATGTGGAGGCTTGATGGTCCAATAGTGTGGACCCTGGAGCTAGTGTGGAGGTTGGAAAGTTCTGAAGATAAGATCATGCATGTTGTTGACCACTGGCTTGATCGAGTCATAAGAGGATTTGTGATAGAATTCACAGTCGATACCTCAATCAACTACAACAAAGTAGAGGGAAACTTCTTCAAGGGGCTACGAGGTATGTACTTAAGGTCTTTGAATGCTTGGATTAATATGCTCTTGCGTGAAAAGCGGGCTATGCCATTACCTTGAGGTTTGCATCTATGCAAATTGGACGAAGTTTTAGAAATCAAGGAAGAATAGGCCTTGAATATAGCCCATTAATAGAACCTCCTTCAAGTTACGACGAGGAAGCTGTACAAGCCTCACCGTGAAGCGTAGTACAGTTGATAAGGCAAGGTTTTCCATGAATACCTCATCCGCCCACACCACCTCCACTTTCACCTCCACAACATACACCTTCGCCCACACTGCCACCACCGTTCAACATGTCGAATACCATGATGTTGCCCGTTTTCAAGGGCTTGGGAAGTGAGGACCCAAATCAATTTTGATTCGTTGTGAAGCTTGTATGGACGACACAAAATGTTATAGATTATCATATAAAGAAGGCGTAGCTTGGTTACTGCTATACAAGATCACGCATTAACATGGTACATTAAGTACTACACTAATAATTTGTTGGCATCGTTAGAAGACACTCAAAACTTCTATGAATAAGGAATTCAATAGGCCTAAGTCTGAAATGCAATCAGTAGTGGGGTTAAAGGAAATAACGATGAGGGTCGGTGAAACACCCTGGGAGCTAGATCAGAGGCTGAAGTGTGGGATCTGCAAAACTAACATGAATCTCACAGATAGTCAACACCGTAATTGGTTTACAGTTGCGCTCCTGCCCCACTTAAGGATTTCTTTAACACACCAAAAGATAGGAACTCAGGAAAAAGTGTTGGAGATCACAATGATATTACATGAGACACCTATCTAGTACGTGTCATTGGGAGTTCAATAGATCCATGCGGAGTTGCAAAACCCATGCTTGGAGTTACAAAGCTTGAAAAAGGAAAAAGTGGGTCGGCCAAAGGTGCGAGAAGAAATTTGGTGCCTATAGTGTAAAAGCCAAGGGCATGATAAAGATCACAACCATGTTTTTGTGAATTATATTATAAGGGGAGGGCCAATATCACTAAGGTGGGAGGCTACTGCAGAACCAAGCAATGGATATTTTTCACTTGCTACAAAAATTTGTACATATGCTGCAACAGTTATTCTGCAAGTTCTACAAATCGGTGGGCCATGATGAGGGTAACTACCATAGCTATGAATTGATGACGGAAAGAACACCCATGTATCGAATGCAAATAGAAAGTTGGCCTCCAGATCAAGGCGTTGGGGGAGCGCATAGAGGGTAGCAAGGGCACGAATGAGTTTGAGTAGGAGGAGGACCTGGTAGAGGTTGAGAGCAAGTTATTTTCTATAATTATAGAGCGCCATGACACTACGCATGGGAGTGTATAAGCCCGACACTCCCGTCATGCTGATATTGTATTCAATTTTGACCTCGCGATAGAAGAATGGCCTATATTGATAGCCAAGATGCAGGAGAAGAAGGCGCAGCCTCAGCAACCTACCCACAATTTACATATGATGAGGGTTGAGCCCTACGAGGAGGATCCCAATGTGAATATTGGTTGCAAAGCAGAATGATGATAAAGGGAAACAACCAGATGAAAGTGGATGGGTCCGCAAGACTCCAGAAAAGGAGGTTGGGTTTGATCTATAGTGTGTGAAGGAGACATGCATGGAAGCAAAGAAAAACTTCGTTGAGGCCTCTACCTCAGGAAGTCAGGACAAGCTTTCTGAATAAGTTGATGCCTCCATGATTACTACCTTCCTGGAGACCTCTATGAAGCTATTGCATGATATAAAGGTTGTAAAAGTGCTACAAGAGCTAATAAATAAGTCTGCTATTAAGGAAATGGCTCCTGAAGGGCACCATGTAGTCATAAAGATAGGAAAACATAAGACAAGAATAGGGTGCGAGATGAGGCTCACTGTGCAAATATGAGACTACGAGATGGATAAGGTTATTTTGGATCTACGGTCAGATGTGAACATTTTTCCTAAACAGACATGGAAAAGAATGGGAAGACCCATGCTGTAGTGGTTTCCGATTCAATTAAGGATGGAAAATCAATAGAATATTATCCCAATGGGGCGATTGCATGGAGTGACCATAGATGTAGAAGGATTCAATGCATTAGCCGATTTTGAAGTGATAGAGATTATTGATGACAACAATCCATATCCCACAATCTTCAAAATTGATTAGGCTATTGAAATGAATGGGGTAATCAATTTGAAAAAGTGGACAATTTCATTTGAAAGAAAATCGCTCTGTGTTCTAGTATCATTGGACACTGCAGAAGGACCACGCTATACTGAACTAGTCAGCGAATATGAGGAAAGAAAAATTGATTTGGACCATATATATAAACTAATAGTGCAATATCAAGACTAGGTTAATATGACAACTGATGGACAATTTACATGGGACCACGAATGTTCCTATACATCAGATTTAGATGAAGAGTTGGAGCATTGGTAGAATAGGTTGCACGAAGTATCTACACTGCGCTGCAATATGATGACTAAGCCATTGTGCTACATGTCATCAGAGATAATAAATCTACCTTATTATGATGGTTTAACTGATGTAGATAAGTTCTTGGATGCCTATGAAAGAGAAGTACCTAAGAAACATTGCTTCTAAGCACTGGATTTGGTGCTGCACGCTACGCCCACATAGTGGTGGGGTATGTATAAGGACAATTTTGAAGGATGGCGTCAGTATCAAAGAAGGATGAGATTGTGGTTTGGTCACCCAAAAGTTCGGCTAACCAAGAAATATGATGATAGAAATGATCCACACAATCATTTAGCAAAGTGGACTACGGTTTATGGAACAGAGCCATAGCCAGAGTGAGTGCATATATTTTCTCACACTTTGGACATCATTCCTATGAATTGGTACCTTGAAACAGAGCTTCAACATGGCACGCAGAGTGGGATGTATTAAGGGAAGGATTTTTTTATGACATTCAGCTTTGAGGATGGGTTTGAAATCATTGATGAGGTGTGGTAGGAGGTTAAGGAAAAGATCTTCTGAATCCTGCAGGATCCATTGGAATTGATCAAACTAGATTGGAGCACCTAGCTATGCCATGCGCTGGAATGCTATAACATGACCACTGAAGCTAAGGATGAGGATATAAGGAATATTAAGATCCATGAAACAGAAAGCGGCCGCGAGGTTGAAGGACCACAGATAGAGAATCCACACATCACCACACCATTGAAAACTAGGCAAGTAAACATTGGCACAGAGGCGAAGCTAAAGTTTGCGAAGATTGGGGATTATTGGGATGATGCCACATTAGATAAGGTCGCTGAGTTGCTCCACGAATATCAATATTTTTTCCCTACAAAATTTTCAGACCTGAAAGGCATCATATGAGACTTGGGTGTAATTAGGATTACCTTAAAGTCGAACATGAAATTGATTAAGCAGAGGCCATATCACCTTAATCCCAAGTATAAAGAAAAGGTCTGCTTAGAGTTGGATAAGATGCTTGAGGCAGGCATTATTGAACCCGTGGAGGAATCTAATTGGGTGAGCCCAATGGTAGTCTAGGAAAAGAAGTGGAAAGGAGAAATAAGGATCTATGTAGATCTTAGGAAGCTTAACAATACCTACGTTCATGATCCTTTTCTGACACCATTCGTACATGAAGTACTGGATAATGTTGGAGGCAAGGGGGTCTACTCAATCACTGATGGTTCTTTGGATACCATCAAATTAAGATCACACCAGAAGATAGCAGTAACACCATCTTCACGACAGAGTGGGGATGTTTCTAGTATACAGTGATGCCTTTTGGATTTAAGAATGCGCCGACGATCTTCTAGCATGTAGTCATTGCAGCATTCAAAGGATTTATTCACAAGTTCTTCGAGGTATATTTTGATGATTGGATAATGTTTGGGCTTGTAAAGTGCCATGTAGCTAGTTTTCGCTTGATGTTGGATACATGAGGAAGATATCAGATTGCATTGAACCTGAAGAAATGCTAGTTCTGCATCCCTTTCGAAATTTTGCCAGGTCATGTGGAGTGTAAGTAGGGACTAATGGTAGACCCTTCTAAGATCATAGTCATAGTTAATTTGGAGGTGCCAAGAAGTGTCAAACAATTGCACGCAACACTTGGTCATACTAGATACTATCATAAATTTATCAAGAGTTATGCCCAGATTACCACGTCTATGGAAAATCTACTGAAGAAGGATGCTACATTATGTTGGGATGAATAATGTCAGCAAAATATGGATATATTGAAGGAAAAAATGGTCACCGGGCCAATCCTGTTATTCTCGGATTGGAAGAAGGAATTCCACGTGCATATTGATGCCTCATGTATTACGCTAGGAGTAGTGCTAACATAGGCTAGTGAAGGGGAGATGGATCATCCTATAGCGTTTGTAAGTAGGAAGCTGTCAAAGGATGAAAATAATTATTCGATGATAGGTCGCAAAGGGTTGGTTATGGTGTACGTGCTCTAGAAATTTAGACATTACCTACTAGGTAGACATTTCAAGATGTACACAGACCATTCTACATTGATGTATCTAGTCAATAAGCTGTGTTGGGGGGGGGAATATGCAGATGGCCGCTATTGTTTCAAGAATATGATTTTGAGGTAAGTGTGAAGCTAGAAATATTGAACATGGGACCAGACCATCTATTACACATTGAAACAGGAGATGAGCCTACCAATTTGGAGGAAGGGTTACCTGACACGTAGCTCTTTGTGATGTGCATTGAGGATAATCACTTCGTTGATATTATCCACTTCCTGACTATAGGGATGGCTCCAGAGGGATATACTCGTCAACAGAAGAAAGAATTGGTGGTGTGCGTGGAAGAATTCTCGGTCATTTCGGTCCATTTGTATAAAATGGGATCGGATGAGATACTTCGATGATATGTGCCCAATTTTGAATGAACCATTATCCTTGTTGAAGCTTATGGAGGAACCACGGGAGGGAATTATGGAGGAAAAGAAACAACGCAGAAGATTTTACACACTGGGTTGTGGTTGTCGACATTGTATAAAGACTCTAAAACATGCATGCGATGCATGTCACAGAATAGGCATGCCATCATGGAGGGATGAGTTGCCTATGAATCTAGAGGTGTCCTTGTAGCCATTTGAGAAATGGGCAATTGACTTTGTAGGACCAATTCAACCCCCAGACAAGAAGGCTGGTACGCGGTATATCATCATCGCGACCAAATATTTGACCAGATGGGTGGAGGCATAGCCTATGAAAGACTGTATAGGGGCAACATAAGAAAATTTTTTGTTTGAATATGTGTTGAACAGGTTCAGTTTCCCAAAGGTTTTGATGAGTGATCGCGGTATGAATTTTCTTAATGAATGATCAACACATTAACAGAAGAGTTCCAGGTTTACCATAAAAAGAGTGCACCATATCATCCTCAGGTTAAGGGAACGGTTGAGGCTTTTAATAAGATATTTGAGAATGCGTTGAAAAAGGTTTGCAATGTGTAGCGGAATGATTGGGACATGTACATACAGGCAATGTTATGGACTTATAGAACTACTTGTAAAAATATTACTAGTCAGACACCTTTTAGGTTGGTCTATGGCGTAGAAATTGTGATGCATATAGAGTACATTGTGCCTAGTCTATGCATAGTAGCCTACATAGGAAAGGAAGACCATGGATCCTTAGAAGAATGGCTCATACAACTAATGGAGCTCGACAAAGATAGATTTCTGGCTGGATTCCATCAGCAGGTTCAAAAGGAATGTGAAAAATCTTGGCACGATCAACACATCAAACTGCGCACCTTCAAGGAAAATGAATTGGTTTTATTATATGATAGTAAGTTTGCTAAGTTTATAGGGAAGTTTCAGATGCACTAGTTGGGACCATATGTCATCAAAGAAATTGCAGATGGTGGGGCAATTCAGTTCGTTAAGTTGAATGGAGATACATTTCTAAGAAGGGTAAATGGAAGCCGATTGAAGCCATACTCTGGGGGATCTGGCCCAATGACTACATGATGGTAGCATAGTGTTAGCGCTCCAGGCAGCTGCAAGGGAGTGTAGGACTATAAAATACACTGCCTGGGTTATAGAGCTACACAACAAGGGGGCTGCGTGAAAAAGGTTGGTGTCACAGTAACAAAATAGGCACGAAGGGAGTTGCTACAGAGGGACGTATCACATAGCACAGCAAGAAGGTGACCATTATAGTCACTTTTCTTGATTTGATAGTGAGGAGACGGTAAAGAGGAGCGAGGGGCAACATTTAAGGTTGAATTTAAGAGTGAAATCCTTAGAGATATGCTGCCAAATCAGCATTTATGGACAGATTTTGGGGGGCACAGTTGAATTTGAATTCAAATTCGCCTATCAATTACACGTGGCAATCCAGTGGAAAAAACTTTGCATCCTTACAATTTTTGTGCTGTGCTGTAGAACATTTATCAATCCTTAGGTTTTCACAGATTTGGTCACTAGCTTCTTGTTTGATAAGTTACCTGAGGATACCAAAAGGTTTATTCTCAGCACAATGTTTGGACTAGGCAAAACAACAAGCAATAGAGGAATTGTCGCCTCTGAGGGAGCTTCTCCAGAGGTCATGAGCATGGAGGCTCTGATTGTTTTGCCTATGACGCCGAGGTTGCCTAGGCCGAAACCTATACTAGTGCGGCAAGTACCCAAACCTAACAAAGACAAACAGAGGAAGCCAATTTTAGTGTGCGGATCACCAAGGAGGCGTGCTGCTACCCAGGCCCAAAAAAAAGAAACACAACTGACAAAGGCTAAAGGGAATGTGGTGGATTTGGAGGCCAAAGAGGGTCCTGAGGATACAGATTCCGAGGGGGTGGAGCCTATCCCCAAGTTGCTAGATTATATCCCTCCACGTAAGGGAAAAATGAAGATAACCAAAGTTCTAGACACAAAGAAGTTTTTGATTCATACACCCCTATTGCCGGAAAGCATTGCATTTGAAGGTTTGCACTTGGCACAGGTCCCCCATTTAAAACTAGAGGACTGGGATTTGGTAGACCACGAGAGATTCCCCCACCTTGCGATGGAAAACTATATGAAGAGGGTATTTTACAAGGATTCAGGTTTCACTGCGTTGGAGCCTGTGGAGTGGATTCGTGGAGTGAATCAGTCAGGGTTGCTAAACATATTATGGGTGCCCCACTACCACTGCTCCAACATCAATCGTGTTGTCATAAAGAAATTTCTAACCCTGGTGCATGATGGATATTTGTGGTTGATTGTGCTGATCTTGATTACAAATATGCTGACCCACTGGATCATGCTCTTGCCGCACTTAGGGTTGAATTTGGCCAAGGGGTTTGGAAGAAAGATGAGTGAGCGTGACCTCACACAAAAGATGAAGGAAAAATTCAAGCTTGTGAAGAAACTCCATGGGTACTCTATCACTGAACCCGTGATGAAAATTGCTACACAAATCGTAGTTGGGACAGTCATGAGAAAATGTCACGCAGACAAGGTTACGTCGCCAGTAATTCCATTGGCTTCACAGTGCGTGAAGGGCATGCAGTTCAATTGGTCATGCTACCTCTGTAGTGAGTTCCTTGTGAACTATCGCAAGGCTTAGGATGAGAGAAAAACATTCCACTATGTGTGGTTGATTCCCTCCATTGTGCTCATCTCTTGGGATCTGCTGGAGGATAATCAATTTCCTCCTGTGGATAAGGGACTGCCAGAAGCTGCATAGTTTGCATCCCTCTGGGAAGAGTGTTACTACGAGCGGAGTGGTAAGTCCCATTCACCTCAAATAGAGGAACAAGACCATTCAAAGCAGGGAGGTGGCAGTGAGGAGGACTAGAGCACTCTCTTCCAGATAAAATGGTATAGGGATCAACAGAGAGAAAGGCCTTATAAGAAATTGAAAGAGTCAAAGCCATCGTTGGATCCAATCACTCTAAGAGAAGGAACACTTGACAAGGTTGAAATAAGGTGTGTGATACCATAGTGGAATTGCTATAGCAGTTCGAACAACAACAACAACATGTGCTAAGTACCATTCAAAAGCATCTGCGTGAGCTGCAGATCCATACCAACAAGATCCAAGTTGACGCAAGACAAGTAAGCGTCGCACATACAAGCTTGGCACCCAAGACGAGTCAAGCCATGGAGATGGTCATATCATTGGATCCTCATGTAGTCACACTACCGGAAAGATCATTGAGCATGAAGGTAGATGATCACAAGGCCATCATAAGTTCTTTGAAGAACATCAACCTAAACTTGATCGCGTTCCCAATTAGTATCTTCACAATTTGAAGGCAGGTGTAACCGTAGAGTTCAGAGCACATGAGCAGCACATGCTCAACCTCATCAATCAGTATCAGGTGAACAACGAGAAGATGTTCCTCAGGAAGACAGAGGCCTTGCAAGAAAAAGACAAAATCTAAGCGTAGAGTGCCTAGATGGAAGTCGTAGTGGTAGAAGCACGCAAAAGAGTGTCAAAATTGCATATTTCTGAGGAGGCACTGTTGGAGGCAAAAATCAAAAAACTTGTTGCAGGCATGCACGATGCCAAGGCAAAGGTGGCCAGATTTCAGTTCGAGCTCAACATGAAGATAACAGAATTAGAGTTGAAATCCCAGCCTTCGACCCTGCCAGAGGTTAGGGAACAATGCAAAGCCACTTTTAAAGATGAAGTCGCTATGGTGGATTGTACTATGCTGTTTGAGTAGGCTATGGAAGTAGTGATTAGCCTCCAGGAAGATCCCACCCTATAGTATTCAATACAAACGTTGTGAGCTCCAACAGTAATATGATGAAGCGAGGACGATGATGCACATTATTGCTACAGCACAACACCTCGCCAAGCTCTAGGAGGCTAAGAAGCTGCTTACACAGGTGGAAGCAGTACAAAAGAAAGGAGTAGACCTTAAGGCCAAGTTGGGGCCTTGGTTGGATGAGGCCTATGTAGTCTCTACCAACATAAAGTAAAATTTTGCAAACTTGCAGAGTACACAACACAAGATTAAGTAGGATAGTGTAGGACCAACCACAGAGCAGTTGGTAGAACAAAGGAAGCAGGCATCCATGTAGAGCGCATTTGAAGTAGTGGCTGCACAAGCAGAGCTAGAGAATTTTCACAACAAGATCTTCGTTCCAACCAAGTGACTCGAGGGTGAGTCGCAATCTTTGTGTTGGGGGCCTATTGGGATGGGGTCCCCTAGGTCAATTTTGGGGTAAAATCCCAAAGTTTTATGTAAATGAATTTAAAGTCTCCACAAATTGTGGTTGCGGAGCATGTAGATAGTTGAAGAGTCAAAAAGGTTTTTTCCTTATTTATGTAAGTTAGGTCATCTTTTGAAGATCTACCCATGGTCCGCTGACCATGGAATTCTATAAATAGGTGTGTCTTAGAGAGTCTAAGGAAGAATATGGAGGATGAAAACGAATGTAATGGGTCAATAGGATGAAGATTGTAAAAGTATTAGAGGAGGAAAAGGCACTGCAGTTGTGTGCGCAAAGGCCTAGAGTAGAGTCTGTAGCTGAGTGTGTAGACCCTTGCATCTAAGTGCACAGGGAAGTCTTGAGTCTGTAAGCTTAACTGAATATTAATAAAGAGGATTATTATAGAAATTCATGTGTTTTACCTATTTACTTCTGTTATGTTGAATGCACTTTATGCTGTGATGAATGACGGGTTTATGAAATAATGTTGTATTGATGTGTGACTTTGCTAAATCTATATTATTATGTGAATGCAATTGACATTAAGGGTTTATGTGAAGATTATATAAGTGTAAGTTAAAGTTATCAAACACTTGAGTAGATATGATTAAATATTGGGTTAAGAGTAATATTTGATGCGTGTAAGTAGTTAATTTACCTGTTCAGAGTCCACAAAAGCCAGTCGTAGACCTTCACAGAGGTCTAGAGGATAACTAAAGGAATTTTCATCCATAAGCCATAAATACTTATCGATCTGTGTGAAGGAAGATTTAGGGCACAAAAAACATCACGTTGACCTTTGGATGTGGAAACATGGTTCTAGCATTCCCCCATACCGCTTCGGGTGAGACTCCAGTCTATGCTCCGTAGATTGATGTCAAAAGGGCTGTTAGTGTAGGGATTTGTTTGGGAAAACTAACTCTGAACCTGGGTCAGGGCCCACTAAGCCAAGAGTTCAATAAGTACCTAAGGTTGTAGAGGAATTTCATTCAAAGGATCATGTTTTCCCATTCTTTGAAAATGTCACATCTCTTAACATATTCTTTGGCATCCTTAAAAAGAGAAGGCCAATAATATCCTAAGAGAAGGACTTTATAGGAAGTTATTTTATCTACGAAATTTCCTCCACATGTTTCATGATGACAAGATTTTAATATCTTTGGTACTTACTCCTCTCTAACACATGTTTGAATGATTAAGTCAAATCTTGTCTTGTAAAATTCTTCATTTATCCATGAATAAGATACGCTAATTTGAATAATCTTCCTTTTCTCTCGAGGAGACAAGTATGATGGCAACTTCCCTGTAGCCAAATAATTAGCAATATATACAAACCAATGAGATTTAATAGATACTGTAAAAAGATATTCATCAAGAAAATTATCTATAGGAACATCATTATTATCATTTTGGATTCTAGATAGAAAATCAACAACTGTGGGTTGCTTTCCAAGTCTATCTAAAATAGTAATATTGAATTCTTGTAATAACAATAACCATCTTGTAATTCTCCTCTAATTAATTGATTTATTCATTAAATGTCTAATTGCAAAATGATTTGTGTGATTGAAGGTTTCATAACTAGTGATACAGTGTATGAATTTATTGATGGCATGTACAACAACTAAAAACTCCTTTTCTGTTATAGTGTAATTTAACTTGCATGGTTCAAATTTTTGTTTGTATAGTAAATGTCATAAGGAGTTAAATTTTTTTCCTAATACATCTCCTAAATATGTATCTGAGGCATCAGTCGAAATGTGAAAAGGTAGTTTCCAATTTGGCCCTCTTAAAATGGGTGCTTCGGAAATCTTTTCTTTCATTGTTTCCAAAGATTTTTGGTAGTCAAAATTCCTTATGAATTCAGTGTAGGAATTCCCACTATAGATCAATAGATTATGCAATAGACTAAATCAAAATACAATATCTACTTCTACAACAAACTTTGTGAAAGCTTAATCAATTTGAAAAAGATCAATGAGAATACATATAACTAAGAATGAGAAATCAATCACACATAACACACAAGAAATAATCTGTGGAAAGCTTTAGCCTAAAACCCCAATCTATGTATTATCATACAAGTGGAAATATTGTTCAAGTTACAAAAAGAATCAGCTCTCAAGATATCCTGCTCTCTCTGCAATCAAACAATACAACTCATAGACTAGATAGACATTGTATATGTCCTCCTCAAGCCCTCCAAGCCTCCTATTTCCTTTCATATTTTTTCTTGGGGTCCAATGATGTCACATGTGTGAATTTGCCTCATCACACTCACAAAACCTGAAGAAGTAACTCCGCAATCCTCAAGAAAAGAATTCCTTCTACATGCAAGAGATATTCACAATGGAATATTCTAGCAACTGATAGTACATTGCCCCTCCATCTGATCTCAACTGGGTCTCTGTCTGAACTGACATGCATGAGTTATTTATGAGAGAATATTCAGTTATCTAAAGTGCAGCAGCTATATGCATGCATGCATTAACTAACTGAACTCACAATTAATTCAACAAACTGCTTGAATTAATCTAACTGGACTTGACTCAGTTAACTTTGCCAACTAATTACAACTCATCCTTATCTCTTTAACTGATGGATAAATTCCTCAATTAATAGAGAAATTATTGCATGTCCCCACATAGAGTTCATGTTTGATTTTCTACAATTAATTAACTCATGGTGAATTAATTAATTATTTTACAAACAACTCCTAAGATCAAATTCGAATTTTACTTCACTATTTCAGTTTAGGGACTGAATAAAATAGGAAGGTATCCCAAAATGCTATTTATAGCAGTACTAAATTTAGCACTTCTATATTTAGCATTTCTTGTTTCTATTTTGAACACTCCCTCTCAACAAGAAAGGGATTATCAATAACCCCAATCCCGTCTCTGTGGAACTCAAACTTGTATTTTGACAATTCCTTCATCAAAATATCTGCATCTTGTTCCTTGGTCGAAATGTATAGCAACAACATGATCCTCTTGACCATACAGTCTCGAAGATGGTGATACTAGATATCAATGTACTTGTACCTTTCATGAAAAACTAGATTCTTAGAGAGTTTGATACAACTTTGATTACCACAGTAGATCATGGTTGGATCCATCCTCTGACCAAACATTCCCACTAGAATATTGCACATCCAAATGACCTCATATGCAGTCTAACTAGCAGCCATGTGTTCAACGTCTGCTGAGCTAAGTGCAACTGATCTTTGTTTCCTGCTGTACCAAGAAACTGCAGCTAAACCAAGGTTGAAGATTCCCCCAGAAGTGCTCTTCCAGTTTGATGGACTCCCTGTCCAATCTGCATCTGTGAAGCCCTGAAGCTTCACTTCCTCTTTTTGTCTGTACCACAATCGGAACTAAGATTTTCCTCTAAGGTATCTCAGCACATGCCTCGATGACTTCCAAAACAACTTGGTAGGATGAACCATAGCTTGACTCAGATAGTTCACCGCAAAGCATAAGTCGGGTCATGTGTTCACCAAATACATAAGTGAACCCACCAGCTACCAATAAATAGCAGTAGCTACTATCTCACCTAAAGTAGCATCCTCCATCCTCTAATTCCCAGCTAGAGGAGTCTGCATGGGCTTGCACTTCTCCATGTGAAAGTGCTTGAGTATCTCATTGGCATACTTTCCTTGAGACACAAATACTTCACCATATTTTTGCCACACGTCCATGCCTAGAAAGTAGTGCATAAGACCCATGTCTTTCATTTTGAACTCTCTTGTAAGGTCCTCCTTGCAAGACTGTATCAGTTGATCATCACCTGTCAAAATCAGATCATCGACATAAAGAACAATGATCAATGGTTTACCTTCTACCATGATGTGGTAAAGGTTCGCATTGGCTTCACTCTTGGTGAAGCCCAAACTAGTGAAATAGTTATCGATCCTGGTGTACCAAGCACGGGGTGCTTGCTTCAGCCCATACAAAGCCCTCTTGAGTCGGCACACATGTGACTCACAATCAAAGGTCTTGAAACCCTTTGGCTACTCAATGTACACCTCCTCCTCAATCTTCCCATTGAGGAATGTTGTCTTCACGTCCATCTGGTGGATCTTCCACCCCATCTGAGCTAATAGTGCCAACATAGATCTAATCGATGAGTACCTTGCTACAGGAGTAAAACTCTCATCATAGTCGATCCCCTCGACCTGTGAGAAACCTCGGGAAACAAACCTTGCCTTATGTTCTTCAACACTGCCATCAGCTGCCTACTTTACCTTATAAAGCCATCTGGAACTCACCACTGACTTACCCTAAGGTCTTGGGACAACATCCCACACACTGTTTCAAATGATAGAGTTGTACGCCTCTACCATTGCATCAACCTAGACTGGTTGCTACATTGCCTCCTCGAAAGAGAAGTTTTGGTATCTAGACACTACCCAACCAGGGTCATGTACCCAATGTACCGCTCGGGCAACCTCCTCTGTCTTTGCTGAGAAGATGGTTGTCCCGCATTCTCCCACACATCCAGCATCAACCTGTCAGCTTCCCTTGAGCATTTCTACCCATCTCTGGAAGTCTCAGCATGAGTGGATGTCTCCAATCCCGAATCATCTGCATGCAGCTGCTCCACATCAATCTGAGGCTCCTCCTCCTTAGGAACTTAAAGTTCCTCCTCTACATGCATCTTGAGCTCCCTCTCAATTGATAAGTGCATGGATTTCTACTCATCGAACTTCAGATCATTGTGTACCACTATCCTCTGAGTGGTAGGTAGGTACACCCGATAGTTGTGGGGTGTATCCGTGTACCCCACAAGTATTCCCAACTCAGCTGTTGGGTCTAGCTTCTTCCTGGCATCTTTGGTCACATGACAATAAACTAATGTTCCAAGAATTAGAAGTGACTTACATCAGATCGCTTCTTGGAAAAGGCCTCCATAGGTGTCTTCATCCCAAGTATAAGGTTTGGGCTTCTGTTCTACAAGTATATTGTTGTATTGCATGCCTTAGCCCACAAATGCAGTGGTAGGCTTTCATCATGCAACATCACTCAAGTTGCTCCCACAATCGATCTGTTCTTCCTTTCAGCCACCCCATTCTGTTGTGAGTTATGGGGTGCCGTCAATTCCCATTTAATTCCTTCTATAGCACAAAATTCTATAAACTGTTGAGAGACATAATCTCCACCATTGTCGCTACGCAAGGCTTTTATTTTCTTTCTAGATTCTTTCTTTGCCAAGGCTTTAAACTCACAAAACCTCAAGAAGGTCTGATCGTTCTTTTGCATAAAGTAGATCCAACATCTACGAGAAAAATAATCAATAAAAATAATATAGTACCATTTTCTAGTGGTGGAGGCTGTAGAGAATGGTCCACAAACATTTGAGTGAACTCGCTCCAGGATTTCTCTAGCTCTACTGTCTCGATTCGGAAAGGAAGATTTCACATACTTACCCAAGGTACAACCTTTTCATGTATTCGTCTGCTCAATTTTTCCCTTGGGTAATCTGGTAGAAATCTGTTGCATGATCTTCAGGGCTCCATGGTGCAAGTGGCCTAGTCTTGTATGCCATAGCTTGCCAACATATTGGCTTTGCACCATCTCAACTTTGGAACTCAATGCAGCATAGTCGTCTACCTCCAACTTATAGAGATTCTTTACTCGAATCCTAATTCACTTTGTTCGTCCATTACCGATATGCCTCAAGAATACCTTTCCTTTACTAAAGACTACATCATAGCCCTTATTTTCTAGCATAGCGACAGACACAAGATTCTTCTTCAAACCTAGTGCATACTTTACATCAGTCAGGGTGAGCGGAGCTCCATGCTCTCTCTGAAACACAATTGTACCTTCACCTTAAACATGGTACTTTCCATCATCACCCATCTCAATCCACATTTGGAGATCCTTCTCCTCCAAGGTACTGAAAAGATTCTTGTCACCTAACATGTGGAATGAAGCTCCACTGTCCAGGTACCACACACATCCCACCATGGATGAAACCATGCATGCGATAAGCAAGAAATTCAACTCAAACTGTAAGGCCAGTGCCTCACCATCAGATCCCTTTGAGGAATCCTTCTTGGATTTCTTCTGTGGACAATTTGTAGCATAATGGCCCAATTCATGACAATGAAAGCATCACACTTTCGATTTGTCAAACTTCTTCCCACCATGGGAAGAACCAGATTTGGGATGGAATGCCTCCCCTTTCCCTTTCCTCTCCTTACTCACTAATGATATATTTTCCTCATCATCTTGCTCGATGAGGATCCATATCTGCTGCTTCTTCTTATTTCCTCTTGCATCAGATCCGACCAAAGTTGTTCCCAATCTGGCATTTTTTCTGTTCCATTAATCGAGTCTTGGTAGCTATGCTAGCTCTTAGGAAGACCAAGGAGTGCAAGACTCGCCATGTCATCATCAGCAGTCATGATCCCCACACTTCCAATCTCATCCCTGCAGGTGGTGAGCTTGTTCAGATATGTAGAGATTGTGTCGCCCTTTTTACACTTGATCTTATGAAGCTTGTCTTTCAGTGCCAGCTTCCTTTGATCGTTATTGTTCTGATATAGATATTTCAATGTTTTCCACATCAAAAATGGTGTCTCCTTCCCATGGAGATTCAAAACTATGTGGTCTCGAATTCCCTCCAGAAGGATTCTCCTTACTCTAGCCACACATTTCTTCCATTCCACCAATTGAGTAGCATTAGTCGGCTTGGGGACTTCTTGATCAACTAAGTCCTTTAGACCGTTATCCTCTAACACTGCTTCCATGTGATCCTTCTAGGCTATATATTTCGAGCTACCATCAAGGGCATAATCGAGTCTTAAACTGGTGAATGCCATTGGTTAAATTGAGATGTGATAAGAAATCGATTTCTATATTCAGGAACCACAAGATTTGAACTTCTCCTTTCTTGTATATTGTTCTTCTCCTTTGATCACCTTTGCTCTGATACCATGTAGAAATTCCCACTATATATCAACAGATTATGCAATAGACTAAAGCAAAATACAAGATCTACTTCTACAAAAAACTTTGCGGAAGCTTAATCGAATTGAGCAAGATCAATGAGAACACATATAACTAAGAATGAGAACACACATAACACAGAAGAAATAACCTGGGGAAAGCCTTAGCCTAAAACCCCAATCTTTGTATTATCATACAAGTGGAAATCGTCTTCAAGTTACAAAAAGAATCAGCTCTCAAACCATCCTGCTCTCTCTACAATCAAAAAATACAACTCACAGACTGAATAGACACTATATATGTCCTCCTCAAGCCCTCCAAGCCTCCTATTTCCTTGCACAATTTTTTTTGGGGTCGAATGATGTCACATGTGTGAATTGGCCTCATCACACTCACAAAACCTGAAGAAGTATCTGTGCAATCCTCAAGAAAAGAATTCCTTCTGCATGCAAGAGATATTCAGAATGGAATATTCTATCAACTATAGTACACTACCCCTCCATCTAATCTCAACTGGGTCTCTGTCTAAATTAACATGCATGAGTTTTTATAAGAGAATATTCAGTTATCTGAAGTGCAGCAGTTACATGCATGCATGCATTAACTAACTAAAATCACAGTTAATTCAACAAACTATTTGAATTCATCTAAATAGACTTGAATCAATTAACTGAGCCAACTAATTACAACTCATGCTTATCTCTTTAACTGATGGATAAATTCCTCAATTAATGGAGAAATTGTTGCATGTCCCCACATAAACTTCATATTTGATTTTCTACAACTAATTAACTCATGGTGAATTAATTAATTATTTTACAAACATTTGCTAAGATCAAATTCGAATTTTACTTCACTATTTTAGTTTAGGGACTCACTAAAATAAGAAGGTATCCCAAAATGCTATTTATAGCAGTACTAAATTTAGCACTTCTATATTTATCATTTCTTGTTGCCATTTTCAACATTCATAATCTTTTGTAAGAAATTTTAAAAGTGGAGAGGCCATATTTGTAAAGTTTTCTATAAATCTTCTATAATAGCCAGTAAAACCAAGAAAAATTCTAACATTTATTTGACAAGTTGTAATTGATAATTTAGAAATGACTTCTACCTTAGATGCATCTACTTTAACTCCATTTCGTGAAATATGGTGGCATAAAGCAATTCCCTCTATGAACATCATAAAACATTTTTCATTGCTTAATTAGAGATTTTCTTCTTTACACCTAATCACATTTTTTTCCAAATTTTTAAGAGATTCTTCATAAGAGTTTCCATGGACAGTAAAATCATCCATGTAAACTTCCACACAATCATAAATTAGATCATAAAAAATGCCTAAAACTACCCTTTGGAGTGTTGCAGGTGCATTACATAATTCAAAAGGAAGTACTCGATAAGCATAAGTTCCCCATGGATAGGTAAAGGTTGTTTTATATTGATCTTCTAGGGCTACCTGGATTTGGTTATATCCACTAAAACCATCCAAGAATGGAAAATACTTTTTCGTTGCCAATATATCAAGGACTTGATCTATAAAAGGAAGTGGAAAATGATCTTTTAAAGTGGATTTATTCAATTCCCTATAATTAATGCATACTCTCCATTTTCCATTCTTTTTTGGAACAATTACAAATGGTGAGACCCATTGGTTGTTTGATATTGGATAAATGAAATTCACATTTAAAAACTTTTGTAATTCCTCTTTGACAATTTCCCTTAGATTTGGATTCATCCTCTTCTGGGGTTGTTGGATTGGTCAAGCATCTTCTTCAATATAGATATGATGCATACAAGTGTTAGGATCAATTCCTTTCATATCAGTGTATTCCCATGCATGAGAAGAGGAATGTTCTTGTAACATCTTCATTAATTCTCTCTTTTGAGATTCTTCTAGGTTATCATTAATATTCAAAGTTTTCCATGGAATTTTTTTTATTACAGAATTGCCAAATTTCTCCATAGAATGTAAAGCCATTTTATGAGATGGTATATATTCAATATTATATTGTTATTGAAAACTTTTATTTTGTTCATAATATGAGGAATATTAATTATTTTCTATTAAATTCAAAATCTCACCTTCTTCATCTATTTGTGAAGTAACAAAAATTGGTCGTATATCAATGTTTTCATTATCATAAACTATCCATGCTTCACTTTATACTTCTATAATTATTTTTGCAGGAGGATATAACATGAATTTATTTGTTGAACTTCCATCCAAGATAAACATATCACCATATTTACAACTTATAAAAGTATCAGTTGTAGCTAACCATGGTCTACCTAGAATCAATGGGTTTCCTCCTAGATTATTCTTGGGTGTCAAGATCATAAATTCCACGGGATATTCCAAAGAATATAAGGATACAAATACATATTCTAACATACTGTCATGTTTCATAACAGATCTATCTGCTAATTGTAACAATGTAGGTGTATATTGAAGATCGGGAACTTTCAAATGATTCATAGTTTGTTTACCCATGATATTTATGGCTTCTCCTAAATCAGTCAATGTACTTGGAATATCAACACCATTAATGTGTGTTTTCAGAATGGGGCTTACTAGATCTAGATATTTTTGAACTATTATCTTTTCCATCATGATATCTGCAATTTTCCCAACTAACTGAATTCTTTTAACTTGTTTTCTTTTTATTCCTGGTTTTTTAATACTCTCCCTGATTGTCTTTGATAATATTGGTATTTATTTGATAGCTTGTAATAAAGGAATTGTTATACAAACATTATTCAATTCATCTATCATATCATAATCAGGAAACACAATTTTTTTTCCTATCCCTTTGTTAATTTTCAATCATTCAGGAAAAGGTGGATTTTGAATAGAAACTGAAGGTTGTTCTATAATGGGAGTTGAGTTTATTGGAGTATCATCAGAATGTATAGGGGTAGTTTGTTTTTAATATTTTTTCCTCTTGATGAAGAGATGTCTCTTTCTTGGAGACATCATCATTATTAGACTCCTAGATAAAAACGGATGTTAGGGTCCAACCCTAACCCCTTTATTTATGTAATAGGGTCGAGTCATAGTTATAGTTAGTTAAAGAGTCAATAAAGCCTGTATTAATAATTGTAAGTGGTTGACCTGCATTTGAGAAAGGGACCATAGCTAGTTGAAAACGGACCATGGTATTAGATAGATGTTATTTAGAGAACCATGGTAATGACACATGGTATTGTATGTATGAATCCTATATAAAGGATAGAGAGTCCCCATTGTGGAATGTTGTGTCTTATTTTGTAATCGATCTCTACTCTGCTGGAGGTTGCCCCTTCGAAGAGGAAATTGAACATTTCTTTCATCTCTGAAAAATACAATACTTGTTGTCTTCCTCATTTTGTTCTGTGTTCTAGGTTGTATTTGTGCATATTTGGTATTCTGGAATCTTCTCGCAGGTCAAGATAATAACAAGTGGTACCAGAGTTCTTTCTAGGGCCGATGGTACCTCCATTTTTGCAGATCTTTTTTTGAGGCTAGAGACATGTTCCGGTGTCTTTAAACCATCAGATCTATCATTGAGCGCATAAGCCTACGGACTTGGGGAGGTATGCGTGCAAAAAATTAAAGGGGTGGTGACGCTTGTTGGACTCCCTTGTAACCCCTGTGGGTAACCCTTCGAGTAGTAGTGCATTAGATAGAACCACACACGAACTGCCTTACACATACCCTCTGCGTATATTGGAAGCCCCTTAGGTTCACCTAAAACCTCGCTTTAGCTAAACTGTCGATCGTCTTGCTACTACAATACACCAAGAACAAAACTTGGGGAGATTACTCACGCGTACGATAGGGTAGTCAGGTAGTACAACCAAGGGTATGGTTGATCCTCCTTAGTTAGTGCCCTGAAAGACTAGGTCGAGTAATATTATTGGACCGTTATGCATATTGCAATCTGTAGCACTTGACACTCTTTTGAGGCCATAGTTCCCTCGACTCTCTGAATATCGCCCATTATCTTATTTTCCAGATCAAATCTTGCGGTTGGGGTTTTATCGCTACATCAACAATTAGGAGGTTCTACCACCACAGTAACTAGCATTTGGGTTCCATCGCCACCGTAGTCCAACTCACATTCAGCAGTTGGCAGTTTCGTAGGTAGAACTAACCATTTTTGTAGTGAGGCTTGTGGCTCCTATAGCTTTGGGTGATTCTCGCAGGACATTGGGCAGGATCAAGTTTTCTAGAATTTGGCCACTACAGTATCGATAAGCGAGGAGTAAAACTCCATTTGGAGTAAAAAAAAAAAAAACAAAAAATGAGTCTGGGCTTTCCTAGGCCATTTATAAGAGACTTAGCCCATAAGATTCAGGACGATGAGCTGATCGCAGCGATACCATTCACTTGTTAGCTTCAATTTTCTGGTGGTCACAAATTTTTTCAAAGTGATGACAAGTGACCAAGATCTGTGTATGATAGAAACCAGAGCTCAAGTCATGGCTGACGAGAAGATCGAGCACCTTGAACACAGGTTGGATACATTCCAGAACCTAATAGACCAGATGTAGAAATTCATGGACCAATTAAAATCGAGCGTATCAGGGTTGCATTGGGCCACATGCTAGTAATGATGACTTGGAAGGAGAATCTAGCCATCATATTCACTTCCATGGAAATGACAAACATTCCCACCCTCGGCCACCTAAGTTGGAAATGTATAAATTTGATGGCTCTAATCCGGTAGTATGGGTAGCATAAACAGAACAATTTTTCATTCTGAATGATATCTGGGATGATACAACTAAACTATGTGTGGGAGCCCTTTACCTAGACCAAGAGAGATGGCAATGGTGGCATTGGCATTAGAAATGTTATCCCGAGAACATAACCTAGAAGGTGTTCACAAAATCTCTTTGTAACTGCTTCAACAGAGAATCTAATTTTTTGGGTCGTCATACTAAGCTCCGACAGATAGGCATAGTAAAAGAATACATTGCATCCTTTGAGACATTGGCCTTCTGCACAGATAGTCTAGGATATGAATTCTACTTGGAATGTTTTGTAAGTGGCCTCAAAGAAGCCATCCAAGCACATGTCTCGATGCACCACCCTCCTACATGGATCGATGCTCACAATAAGGCTATTGAAGTGGAACGTGCTTTAGTTGCCCAGTCTCCTTGTCCAAATTTCATAGTCAAGGGATGCCCCAAATAGGCTCAAGGCCCTACCCAAACACTTAAGGTTCAAAAGGTGTCTCCAGTAGAAATGGCTGAAATAATAAAACAAGGATTGTGCTACTACTGCGATGACAAATACTCTCCCAGGCATAAATGAAAGGAACCCTAATTCTTTCAAATTGATGTTACTAATCACAGCTCATCTGAGGAAGCCCCACCCCTTGAGGGACCAGAGGACGAAGTTGAGGAAACCCAACATGACACTGAACTCCCAAAGCAACTAGTTATCTCCCTACATGCATTGGTGGGCATTTATAAGCCCCAAACTCTCAAAATCAGAGGCTTTATTAGACATCACCCTGTAGTAATATTGATTGATAGTGGTAGCACTCATAACTTTATCCATCAATGAATCGTTGAGGTTGTTCATTGTTTTGTCAAGGTAGTCTCTAATTTCCAGGTCCAGATTCCTGATGGGGGTACAATGAAATGTGAAGGCCAATGTGAAAATATCAAACTTCAGATGAGATATTACCACCAAAAGACCCACATATTCACAATTAACAAGGGTGGTTGTGACATTGTCTTGGGTGCTGAATGGATTCACACACTAGGCCCAATCACCATGGACTTCCAGGAGTTATATACGAGCTTTAAACAGAATGACCACATGCATACCCTCTGTGGACTCCAAGCAGGTGCTCCTTTTAGAATCAGCTCTCATCGCATGGAAAAGTTGTGGAAAAAGTGCCATCACGGAGTTATCACCTAGTTTAATGCCATCAAGGCCATTGAGCCCACTACTGTTCATATTCATCCTTACATGTAACAAGCCTTGAATCGACATACGCAGGTATTTGACAAACCTAAGGAGCTTCCACCCTCTAGAGGGGAACATGATCATAGCATCACTTTGGTCCCAAGGGCACAACTATTGAATGTGTGGCCATATCGATATCCTTTCAGCCAAAAGAATGAAATTGAAAAAATCATCAAGGAACTCCTTGAAGCCAGTGTTATTCATCCTAGAATCAATCCTTATTCATCAACAGTGGGTCATGGTGCTCAAGAAATATGGGGAATGGCACATGTATCCAAACTTCAGGGCCCTTAAGAAGCTCATAGTCAAAGACGAATTCTCTATCCCATTTGTTGATGATCTGCTAGATGAACTATATGGTGCTCAATTCTTTACTAAGCTAAATCTTCAACCTGACTATCACCAAATGCGCATGAAAGAAGTAGACATTCCAAAGACTTCTTTCCAAACTCATGAAGACCATTATGAATTCTTGGTGATTCCATTTGGTCTCTATAATGCCCCATCCACTTTTCAAGGCCTCATGAATCACCTGCTGAAACCATATCTTCGAAAAATTTCCTCATTTTCTTTGATGACATTCTCATCTGCAGTCTCACCTGGGAAAAACATCTTTAGCATGTATACCTACTCTTGCAGCTGCTCTTGAATCATAGATTATTTGTCAAATTCTCCATGTGCTCTTTTGGAATGGAATAAGTCGAGTATTTGGGCCACATTATGGGTCATGAAGGTGTCCGAGTGGATCCTAAAAAGATACAGGCAATGCAAGATTGGCCCCAACCAAAAACCTTAAAGAGTTTGAGGGGATTTTTGGGTCTCACTAGCTACTATCACAAATTTCTCTACAATTATGGCCACATTGCTAGACCCCTCACTAATCTTGTAAAGAAAAATTCATTCCTCTGGACTGATGCAACACAAAAGGTGTTAATGGCTCTCAAATAGGCCATGTGTTCCACTATGATATTAGCACTTCCAGACTTCACCAAATATTTTGTGATTGAATGTGATGCTTCAGGTATTGGTATTGGTGTTGTCTTAATGTAGGAAGGTTGACCCTTGGCTTTCACCATCCAACAACTAAGTGGGAAACATTTGGGACAATCCACCTATGATAAGGAGATTATGGCTATATTACATGCAGTCGATACATGGTGACCATACTTATTGGGGCAGCGTTTCCAAATCTGTACAGAGCATCAAAGCCTCAAATATTTTTTGGAGGAACTCCTATCCTCGCCCCAGCAAAATAAATGTCTAGCCAAAATGTTGGGATATGATTATGAGATAATTTACAAGAAAGGGGCGTTATAATGTAGTAGAGGATGCTTTATCATAGCAATTTGAGGATGAGAGAACCTTTCTATCAATCTCCCTTCCCATAACAGATTGGATTGAAGAAGCCCACAAGGAATGGCTTTCACATCCCTCTCTCTCCCAACTCATTAATTACTTGAGAGAAGATCCTCATTCCTGAGTTGGCTACTCTTGGAAGGATGAAATTCTTTGCTACAAGGATAGAGTAGTTATATCACCAAAATCCACCCTCAAAACACACATTTTGGAAGAGTTGCACTCATCTCCCACTGTAGGTCATGCAGGCTTTCAGAAGACTTATGCTTGCACTCATCGTTCTTTCTTTTGGACAGGCATGAAAACTGACATTATTACTTTTGTAGCTGAATGTGATGTGTGTCAATGCCACAAAGGAGAAACATTCAAGTCACCAGGCACCTTACAACCATTGTCCATCCCTACTTCAATCTGGACGAATGTTTCTATGCATTTCATTACAGGTCTTCCGAAGTCAAGAAACAAGTCAGTCATCATGGTGGTTGTGGAAAGACTTTCTAAATATGCTCATTTTTGTGCTCTAACCCGCACATTTACCCCCATTTTGGTGGCTTAGGCTTTCATGGACTAGATCTTCAAACTACATGGCATGCCCACTTCTATTGTATTTGATCGCGACCCAAATTTCACCAGTAACTTTTGGAAAGAACTTTTCAAGCTACAAGGCACCCAACTCCAACTAAGTACTTCCTATCATCCCCAAACTAATGGTCAAACTGAAGCAATCAACAAATGTTTGGAGACATACCCAGGGAAAATTTTAGGAGCTAATATTCACCCACAGGCTAATTTTATATACTTTTTCCCAAAGAAAAGATTTGATTATTTCCATTTTTTTTGTAAAAATGATTTTCCCAAATTTTATAGAATGAAATTATTTTAACCTAAAAATTGCCAAAAAATTATATATAGACTATATAAAAATATTGTAAATTTGAATATTTTTATAAAATATCTCCAAACATTTTATAGATTTCATATTATGGGCTAGTGGGATTCACCAAGGTTTCTAAAATTTAAGATAAATTTCCATCCTTAAAATTTTCCCTGGACATACCTAAGCTGCTTCACTTTAGAAAAGCAACATCAATGGGTACATTGGCTACCTCTAGCTAAATGGTCGTATAATACTAACTATCATGAAGCCACCAAGATGACTCCATATGAAGCAATGTATGGTCAACTCCCACCTTCACCTACTTCTTATATCCCTGGATGCTCAAAGGTGCAAGTGGTGGATCAAATCCTACAGAACTGTGCAACCATGCTAACCCATCTCAAAGATAATCTCCATCAAGCTCAGAATTAAATGAAGGAATAGGCAGACCAACATCGTTCATAATGCACATTTCAAGAAGGGGATCAGATATTCCCGTAGCTACAACCTCATAAGCAAACATCACTCAAAGAAAAGGGCTACCAAAAATTAGCTCCAAAATTCTACGGACCTTATCAAATACTTCAATGCATTGGAGCAGTCACCTGCAAGCTAGCATTGCCACCAACTTAAAAAATCCATCTAGTTTCAGTGTGTCATGCCTCTAGAAAGTAGTGGGGAATAATTGCAGAATTCAAACCAGCCTACCTGAACTGGATGAAGAAGGTTCACTCTGGTTCCAATCTAAACAGGTCCTCGATACACGAGAACAACATCTGTGTGACCATACGATCAAGGAAGTCCTTGTCAAGTGGAAAGACACCTCTCCAGAAGATGACCTCAGAACTAGCCACTATTCTTCAGCAATTTCCATAGCTTCAACATTGAGGACAAGACTGGTTTTTATGGGGGAGGGCATGGTAGGGTCCAACACTAACCCCTTTATTGATGTAATAGGGTCAAGTCATAGCTATAGTTAGTTAAAGATTCAATAAACCCCATATTAATAATTGTAAGTGGTTAAACCGCATTTAAGAAAGGGATCACAGTTAGTTCCAAATGGGCCAAGGTATTAGATAGATGGCATTGAGAGAACCATGGTAATGACCCATGGTATTGTATGTATGAATCCTATATAAAGGATAGAGACTCCCCATTATGGAATGTCGTGTCTTATTTTGTAATCCAGCTCTGCTCTAATGGAGGTTTCCCCCTTGAAGAGGCAAGCAAACATTTCTTTCATCTCTAAATAATACAATACTTGTTGTTTTCCTCATTTTTTTATGTGTTCTGGGTTGTATTTGCGCATATTTGGTATTCTAGAATCTTCTCGTAGGTCAAGAACATAACAACAAATGATGACTTCTTTTACAATATTCTACCAGATCTAAGTTGTACATTGTTTAGATCTAATGGAGTTATCATGTAAGTTTGGAAATTCTTCCCCTTCCATGTTGTAAATAGGTCGTGAGTTTTTATTATTTGTATTTACAAGTCGCTGAGCCGGAATTTTATTTGGCTTTTGTGGAAATGGTAGTGAAAGTTGTGGGTTTGGATTTCTGGGTTGAGAGGGTTGAATAGGTTGAGGAAAATATTGTGGTGGAAAATAATTTTAAGGTTGAGTATATTGAGGATACTTTCCATAAGTATTTTCCATCCTTGTGCCCAAGGTTTAGGCCAAGGTTGCCAAGGCATGGGTGTAGTCCAATTACATTGTGGTGGTTATGCATATGTTTGAGTGTTGAAACCATGAGTCATATTTGACTGTGGATTTTGCCATGGTCTCTTGGCAATAAAACAAAGAGGTTATACTTGATTTGGAATTACTTCCTCTTGATAGACAAATTTAAGACCCGACACTAAAAGACATTCCTTTGTATCATGAATTTTTGCACATATAACACAGGTTTCTACACTTTTTCAGTCAAGAGGGCATTCTCTCAAGACATGCTTCTTTCTACATTTTCGACAAAAGATAGATAATGTAGCCTTTTCATCCTTTTGCTCGTTTTGTACTTTAAGGGTATCTATTGTTTCACTAAGACTCCCAAAAATATATGTTTTAAAGTTGTCAAGCAAATTTCCTATTTCAACCCTACTTATTATCCCAGTTGCATATGTATTAATCCTAGACATAATAGGATATCTTGGATTTTTCCCAATTCTTTCCTTTCCTCTTGAAATGTGTATGCATAACTCATAAATATCTCCAAATGATAAATGAAAAATATATCCTTTATCCATCAAATTGATAATATCTCTCCACTCATCTCCGAAATATTTTAGCAAAAGCGCTTTCGATGTTTCTTCATCTAGACTATGCATTTTAGCCCTTTTGACATTATAAACAAATATTTCAATGAAATCTTCAAGACTTTCATCTTATTTTTGCATCATTTTAAATACTTCATCTTTAAGGTTATGGGGCATACAATAATCCTTGTATTTTTCTAAGAATGCAATTTTCATTTGTTCCCTTTTTCTTATATAATGTACACCTAAGCTCATAAACCATTTTAACACAGCATCCTTAAGAGTGGTTGGGAACAATTTCAACTTTTGAGTGTGAAGCAAGTAGTCATCGGATCTACACAAAATTTCAAACTCAAATATAAATGTTTCAAGCTCCTCATTTCTTAATCCATGGAAATTAGGGAGGATAGAGGGTGATATATTTTTCATTGTGGCTATGGTATCAGCATCAAATATAGGAAATCCAAAAGGCTATGGATCTCATCTACCACCTCCTCTTCCTCTTCCTCTACCTCTTCCACTTCCAATCCTAGGTTGTTCACCATTCACATTATGTACTTCTACTTCCCCTTCTCTTACCATTGTAGATTCCTCAGAGCTAATGTAAGGTTCCAAAATTGGGTTTTCTAGTTCCTCCTTAGGCTCCTCTGGTTCTTCTATAAATGGAATGTTAGAATTGGTTTCTTCTTCTTCCTCTCCACTAGGGTTTTCTAGTTCTTTTCCTAAATGTTGTTCTCCAGTTGAAGATAGAAAAATTACTCCTTTTGTTGGGGATGTAGGATCTTCTTCTTCTACTGCGACTTCAATAGAGGAATTTGGTGAATCTTTAGGTTTCATTTCACATCTAAGTATCTCAGGAAGTCTATGTTTTCCTGCAATTGATGGAATATGAGTTTGGGTGGATGGTGTGGCACTACGAGGTCATGGTGGGGTGAGTGATGATGTTGGAATCAAACTCCCTCTACTTACAAATATACCTCTAGAATCTCTTTCCATATGCATATCATTTTTATTTTTTACATTTTAATGAAATAAAAAGACTCTTATATACATTTCCCCGACAGTGGCACAAAAATGTTTATTAATTTAATTGATGTTAAATTACTACATAGATTATTGACTAGGGCTAGTATATGGATGAAGTGTATGTGTATTGTATGTACTAGAAGTCCTGGTTAGTCAAGTAAATTCTAAATTAAATTGAGATAGCAAGATTCACATGTTTTCATTACTATTACATGAAAGTAAACATGTCACTCTTTAACAAAAATGAAATCAAAATGCACTTTCTTAAAAAGAAATATCACACTTTACCTGAAAGGAAAAACACACTTTCTTGAAAGAATTATCAAACTAGGATTATCACAATTGCTCAAAAGAAAGATCACACTTCCATAAATAAAATTACCCTGAAATCAAACCCAAATTTCTTAAAAATGAAAAAGAATTTAATCTGAAACATCACACTTAATATAAATCAAATATTTGTTACTTAAATGTAGCTCAACTCAAACTATACTGCAAATCCTAAATCAATCCACAGTACGTTATACTACTGTTCATGTGCATAAGAGATCTTGGCTTCACTCATTCATCCTGCAGCAAAATGGTTATAAGAGAAACACTCCCTGTTATGAACTTTGTGATCATTGTCAAAAGAATTCACTAACAATTGAACTGGAAAATTAGATGAATGAATTAAACATAATATAAAATGCAAAATTGAAATGTTAGTTGAAAAAAATAACCTCTAGGGGGCCATCCTACGATATGTAGGAAAAAACACGACTCTTCAAAGGACTATATACACATCGAGACAATGCACAATAAGGGTATCAAACAAAAAAACATTTTTATAATTGTGAACAGAGTTTTTCAAACAATATGAAAGACTATGTTTGTCATGCTGAGAGGTAGATTTATAACATCCATCAAATAATTGTTTAGAGATTTATGTGCATATCCTACTCGATAGAGACTAAAAATAACATATGGGGATAATATATCATGATTTTCTACTGGAGAAGCAAATCATGAGGCTAAATAACTGCTTCAATTAATTTCCTCACTCACCTATTTTGCCTTTGTCTCCTTCTTCGTTGGTTGACTTCCGTATTGACTAGGCCTATGTTGTGTTCTCATCATTGATCCAAAGCATGAATATAGGTAAATATAATTGTGCCATCTATTAGCAACTTTCCCATATCTCTCGTTCCTCGACTGGAGTTTCATAACCTATTAAACCTTCAATTTTGCTGCAGAATCAGTCATTAGCTGCAAAATTGGAGCAATTTAGTAGCTCATGCAAATATTAAGTTAAATAATAAAGAACAATGAAACTTATGAAATAAAATATGTTTAAGTACCTATTATTTCCATGAACCTTGTAAATTTATGCTCAATTAGAGTTATTAGATTCAAAATGAAGGAGGATGGAGTGTAAGAAGGTTGTAAAAAAGAGACAATTTGGGCTTCAACAAATATGATGTAAATGTTGTAGAAAGTTATGTTATAAAGCTCCATAGGAAACATGTGTTTTTTATTTTATAAGTTTCATTAAACACCAAGGATGGTGTTCCTCCAAAGGGGACAGTTCTCTAACAACCCTAGTTAAAAATCCATGTAATAAAGTTAATTTTGGGTGTGGAGCATGATTATTTAGAGGTCTTTGTTTCAACCAGATGTATACCCCAGGAAGTTTGTACACCCCTCCATGTGGGCGGGTGCAGGGGGATTTGTCTCCCCCCGCAGGGGTTCAGGGGGGGTGATCCCCCCTATTTGGGGGATCTGGGGGCCAGCCATCCCCTAGTGGGGGTTTCAGGGGCAGCACCCCCGAAGCTAAAAGTAGATTTAAAATTTCCTTGTAAAAATATATTAATTTTTAGTCAATCTGAGCTGTTCATTAGGCGGATGATCTGACGATAGAACTTATGTTTACTTTAGGGTTTTTTTCCCTAGAAGGAAACCCCTCTCTTTGTATGAGGGCATTGTATTGAGGTTGTGTAATAAATGTGTATTCTCCGAGCGAGAAACTGAGAGGCAAGATCGTAAGAGAAAACAGAGGATATTACAACGGATTTGCTGTAGGTTGTGTCTCTTCATTTTGTTGGATAATAAAAAGGAAGGATTGGCTGTTTGGGGTGGACATACCCCAAACTAGGTGAACCACGTATATCTATGTCTCTGTTGTTTTATGCATTTTCTGTGTTTATATTTCTGCAATATTTTATGTGTTCCATTTCTCCGTAATATATCATTTTCTAACAGTTAATAAAGGAAAAACAAGACCAAGGTCATGGGACATGTATTTCAAGCTGAATGTTGGGGAAAAATAGTGATGGGGATCACTTGTGATTAATAAATGGCTATGGAAATTTGCAAAGGAAAAGAGGCATTAATTGGCAATTTGTTTACGAAAATAAAAGAAAATAGGAGAAAGGGAAGGTGAAAGGTCACATAATTGCATGTGAGGAAAATTTAAGGAAAAAAGGAGAAAAATGAATAAAATAGAGGCCTCAATGATAAAAATTCTTTTAACAATCAATTTAGAACATTTATTAGTTCATCCTTAGGCAATCCCATTCTATTCTCTCTCTCATTCTCTTGTAAACTTAGAGTTTCTTGGAGCACTCTTAGGGGGTTTCGGCATACTTTAGATTTGGAGAAAGAAGGAAAAGGGAAAGCATGAATGTGCAAGAGGACAGTCGGATCAACAACTACAATGGGTTTTATTTGTAGGTACCAAGTTGCATGTGTGATTTCCTTGCTAGTTTTCTCATGCATGCCATATGAATGTGGTTTCTTGGTTATGATCTTTCATTTCCATGGAGGATTACCTAGATTGACAATGTTTTTTCCTAAGCCTTTCAATTTACTAGATGGCCATGGTGTTGTGGATTTTTCCAATTATTTTTCTAGTTGGTGCTCATGTTCCTTATGGTTGTGGTAAGTGATTAGTTCCTAGAGCCTTGGTTGGACAAAAGATTTGGAAGCCGTGGAACAACTTGGGTTGAGTTACTAGTCCTAGAAGCCTTGCTTGGACAAATTCTTTGGAACCCTTGGTGGGTTGAGTTACTAGTCTTGGAACCTTAGTTGGGAAAATTCTTTGGAGCCCTAGGACAATTGTGGGTTGATCTAGTAGTCTTGGAGTTGGGTTGGAACAGACACTATGGATCCCTGGACAGCCTGGGTAGAGACCGGTCCGCTGATGGTTAGTGATGTATAACTGTGAGGTGGAATTAATAGTTGAGGGTTGAGCTGGCTTGGCCTCTAGAATCCCTAATTTGTTTTTGGTTGGTTATTTCCATGGGAACCCATATTCATTCTTATAATATGGGGTGGGGGTGATTGGATGAAAGAAATATTTGTTTCAGCCCAATCTATGGTCAGGTGGTACATGGAAGTCCCTAACATGGTTGGATTTGCATTTGTTAATATGAGCTCCTATCCTCTTGTAATTCATGAGTATTTATACCTTTTATTATGTGAATTTGTTGGTTATTCTATCATCGTTATTATGTTGGTTATATGATACTTGTAAGCATGGTCATCTGACATATTTTAGCTACGGATCTTAACATATTTTAATTAGTAAATGAATGCTTATTGAATGCATGACCTATTAGATGTTTTTGCAACTATTATGAGAGGGAATTTGTCATTCTTGTAAACTCTCAGATAAGTATGACACCCTTATGTTCAAATATGTAATTATGACATGTAGCTTAGATGTTCATGATGTGTTTGACAACATGTATGTCATAGTTAGGATGGGTCAGGTTAAGTCCTTAATAAAGTTTTGAATCAAAGGATTTTTCTTTGTGTTATTTACCATTTCTCATAGTTTCAACAAGTTTTGAGCACAGGTTTGGATCCTAGACCTGAAAAAATGGCTCAGATCTCGGGGTTGCTAGAATAGAACTGAGTAATATTTCCTACAATCATTGGGAATATCACTTATGGGATTGACTCGAGGGTTACAGTCACTATCTCTCCTTGTCATAGGAGCGATTAGGAGTCTAGATCATTAAAAAATAAATTTTACTCAAGGGTTGAGCACCTAGAGTGGTTGGTTAGCTCCTGGGGGTCATGTAGTTAATCTTGAGGGTGGTCAGTAAGGTTTTATTATATCGATTCCACTTCCTTCATTGTACCTAGGAGGTTGAGTCAACTCATAGTAACTCTTCGTCACATATTTTCCCCAGTGGACCAGTGAAATTGGGTATGTGTGGTAGGAGGGTGTTACATTTTTCTAGTCCTAGTCCAAATTATATTAATGAACTCCATTTTCTAAAATAATCAAAATGTTTGAATGCTTTAAAGAAAACAATTTGAAGATATGAAGAGAGCTTCTTAAGAATAAGAATCAAATTACTAATATGGATTTGCAATTAGAAGCGATTAACTATCTTGAGATAATGGACAGATTCAAGAATAGTACTTTGAATGAAGAAAAAATCCCTCCCATACAAGACAATAAAACTACAATAAGTCAAAATCAAGAAGATGAGCATGTTTATGAAAATAATTTATCAAATAGGATCTCTCAAGACGAACATGGTGAGATATTTCCTAATGAAAGTGTAGAGGAAGTGATATATAAGGAGAAACATAACATAGATGATAATTCTACCCCAAAGATAGGGAAGATCATCACTTTTGATGATAATTTCATTATGGGTTATGTGATGGTCAACACATATGCCTTTTTCAGTTGAAACCTTATCTTCCAAACTGGTGTAATCATGATGAGCTCTTTGATTTGGGAGTAATAAATAGGGAAAGTTGTCAGCATGATAATTATAAGTTCAAACATAATTTGTTATAAATGTTTACTAAGTTAAGAGAATAAATTCAAGGATAGTATTTGACATTATAAGGATAAATTGACACATTATTAGTAGTAGATAAAGCATGTTTATAGGCTTACACCAAAATTGGTGGCATGTAAGCCCCCATCCAATACCTATGGGATATTACTCCATACGAAATGGATCAAATTTTGAATTTAGAGGGATGATAGAAAGATACACATATTTTAGCCATTTCTTGATGCTTTTTCTTCATAATCACTTCATGATTATGACCTTCTTTCTAAGCTCTATAATTTTAATTTTATCACGTAGGACAACTCTCATTGGAATCCTAAAACTTAAGTAGGAAATGTAAAGTTATGGGAATGTTCATATTTTTTTTATAATAAGATAGTACGGAAGGAAGCTTCTTCATTTTATGATAATGCAAAGGATAAATCTATTCTATTTGTCAAGGATGAGTACTTTCTACCTATGGTCATCCATAAAAACACTATAGACTTATAAGAGATCGTAGAAACACAACAATCAAGAGATGACAATGATTTTGCCTCATTGGTTTTAAGAATTTTGTTTGTCAATGTCCATTGAAATGGTTTCACATGAAATATGGTAGGAATGCTCATATTTTTAAGAGAGAGGTAACTTATAACATATCCTTCCTTGAATTTGGCAATGGCTAGATTTTCTATTTCTGGTAGTTCACTTAGAAGAATTAGCACTACGTGGATGGGATGAAGGTTTAATTATGCCTTCATCTAGTGCCCAACCATAGGGGATTCAGCGCGAGATAAATACCATACTACCCAAATTCATATTGAGGGATATATATTGAGGAAAACATGACATAATATATTGAGCATATAATAAGGGGTAAATGGTTTTTACATGTTGTGTATAAATAATGGAACTCAAACTTAACGAAAAACTATAAAGGGGTCTAAAAAATGTTAATGAAAAAATGGGTACCTACAATATCTAGTGGAAGTAGGGATTTTTTAATTTGGAAAGTTGTATTGGGTTTCTATTGGTAGGGGATTACATAAATTCATTTCTAAAGGTATTTTTCCAATATGTATTCAAATTAAGGGTATTATGTGAATGTGTAGCATGCCATGAGCACACTTTCTATGTCAGAGGTTCAGTGAGTGAAGCCCTTGTGTACCCAACTAGAGATTATAAGATTACTACGCAGTGGGATAAATTTATTGAGTTGGCTAAGCAGTGGACTCAACTATAGAGAGACATGGGTTTTAATGCTTCCAAAGGGTTTGCTCAATGAAGATACAATTGGAATGATATCTATGCAAGTTTTCTAGTGGTTCAATAATGGATTACATGAGAGTATGCAAAAATTCTAGAAAGGGGGAGTTGATGAGTGTCCTATATGTTACATTTAACCCTACAAAACCCTTAGTTTATTCATCTTAACACACTCATTGTCCATAAATATGGATAGTTAGTAGTAGCTGTCTGATTATATCTAATTAGTTTACTTTTTAGTCATTTTATTATCTATAACAATGATCATAGATTATGTTTGTTTTGTTTCTGACACTGTTATAAATTTGGATTCCTTATTATGTGCTAAAGTATGAATGAGTGTAAGGTTTGTTTTCGAAGGTAGAATAAATGGTTTCCTAAATCATTCACAATTTAAGAGGAATATTGTGATTAGGATAAGAGAGTGTTGTGCAATAAAATCAATACTCAAAGGGGTTCCTATAACATTTTGAGTCAATTTTAGAGAGAACATAATTGTGTAATTTCTTAAAGAGGATATTTTGTGTTGGTTGTGGTAACTGCATAAAGGATCTCACCATTTATTCACTGGTCTTAGCATATCACCTCATGTGAGACACATGTATGCATCCTCCAACACTTATTTTGTATTTCTTGCAACTAGATCCCATTCCCTATGACTTGGATTGAATATTGGCAATTTATTGGACCATTATTTTCAACTACAATGTTGAGGATAATAAGAAACATATATGTTACAGCTATTGTTAGTTTAGACTTTGTTACATGTTCATTTTCTGGTTCCTAAAATGGCATAAACCACTCTTGCATATATTGGAAGGAGAATGAATTCATAGTAACTAGCTAGAGAACAAATCATATAGGAGTCAAGAAATATAGTTGTAAATATGTTGATATTTTCATTAATGCAAATAGAGATTTTGTGCTAGAAATTTGTGGAAGTGCTATATCATATTACTAATTTATTAGTTAGTTAGTACTAAAGAGAAGGTGCCCACACTAGAGCTACGAGGCTATATATATATATATATATATATATATATATATGAGGTTTAAACTCTGTCGTGTAAGTTTCTTATTTCCTTTTTTAACACATAATTAATCTTTTCCATATTGTCTTTTGAACATAACAATATAATTTAGCATATTGATTAAGCATATCTAAATGACATTTATAACATTTGTTTCCTCTGAACATGTTTACAAAGAAAATATCTTATCTGAAAGCATGCTTCTTATATATTGATTCTATGAATAACCATAAAGTATGTTTAGAATTAAGAAACTAACTTCCATTGTTATGCTATTTTATTTTATGTCTCAATAGTAGAATACAAGTTAGTTTTAAAAGTTATTTACATTCATTTTAAATGTATACAAATGTTAATGTTCATGTTCGACACATTGATTGAGGCATAATGTTTGTCCATTATAAACAATTCCTTGGTTGGTAGAAGTAGATATACATGTTTTGTCGGTCCAATTCAATATCTCACAAGAAAATATCTCACAAGAACATTGTCAAATATTAGACTACTATGATTACTAATGGGATTTCTTATTGAAAATGGAGGATATATAATATTAGAAGGATAGTATAGAACACTATACTCCATACTTTGAATGTGTACTAAAGGTTGTACACTCATACACTCAATTTAATCACCCAAGACAATAATGAATAGCTTCTACTGCATGTAATTTTAATGAAAGGTAGAAGGAACAACATAAGATAGAAGCCATGCTACTATAAATATGAATGGAAGAATTTCCCACCCTTATGTTCACTAATATAAGTTTAATTTGTTTAAATTCCAATATATATGAGATCTATAGGATTTTATATAAAATTATTGACTAGGAATAGTGATGGATCTATCAATTAGAAAACTATGTGTGCTATATTTAACTAAGTTTGACCATGAATAGATGCCATTGCAGTGCTCTTGATGTCTTTAGTTTATCTCTTTCATTATTCATTTAGGTCAAAATTTTATTATCCAAGTAGGAATCATATCTTCCATGCTATGAAGTCATATTAACGGTTGTACAATCAACATATAATTCAATCACCTAAGAGGATGATGATAAAATTCTACTATGCATAACTTGAATGGGAATAGGAAAGAAGAAACAACAATTGAGAAAGCCATATAACTATAAATATGAATGGAATAACTCCCAATATGAGTTCACTAATCTAAGTTTCATTCCTTTAAATGTCGATAGATATGAGACCCATCGGATTTTATATAGCATGATTAACCTTACTAAGTCATGAAGCTATCCACCAACAAGAAACCTCATGTTGAATACTTCCTTTCCATAGACAAACATTATAAATATTTTATTTAGTGCAGTGAAAGTGACAACTAAAAAAAAAAAAAATTGTTGTGAAAGCATTAATCCCTAGTATGAGTATGTGAATGACAATTATTATTTCTATTTTATCTTATTCTCTAATACTAGTATTTAATTGTGATAATTGACTATAATTTGAAGGATATATGACATTTTTTGTTTAGTTGGTGTAGATCTTGGCAATAGTACAATTGATGCCAATATGTCAATTATAGGAAATCCTATCAAGAAGATAAAACTACAAACCACACGAAGAGGGGAGAAATAGCAACAAGACACCTATCCAAAAAGGATTAGAATCAAAATGAAGGCCTTATATTCATCTATAATTAGGAGGTATCTGTGTCTCTTGGGATTTTGTGGGATTGTTTAAAACTAATACATATCCATCAAATATAAGTTATTTATATGAATAATTAGTTTTCTAAAAGTTCAATGGTGGGAAAGCTATAATATCTTAGTTACCTTAGTATCTTAGTTCTATTGAGCTTTTTTAAATAGTCTTTGTATATGGATTTTAGTTTTTATTGTACCACCTAACCAATTATATGCCTTGTATGTTGTAGGTAATGATGGATCTGAGCTGTCCATAAACAAAACATTCAATCATTCACTCAACCCCTTTTTTCACTCTTCAAATAGCTTTATTTTGTCATGTGGTGGAGTTAATGTTCAAGATTGAAACCATTCACATTTGAGTTTTATGAAAGAAGTATGATTATTGCATCTATGTTAATAAACTAAGTGAAAGTGAAAGTGAAGGTGAAAGGTGATGGTAAAGCCTCAGACCATCCTAATCTACAAGTTAAATTCAAAGTGGGAATGACCACTCGCAATTTATTTAATTAAATTTATATTTCTAAGTATAACAATTTAAAATTTTAAATCAATAAATAAAATTCCACGTTTATAATAGGAAAATAGATTGTTTTCAAAATTAAAATGATTAAGATAAACTTTTTAAAAGAAATTTTGAATACCTTGTAAATTCAGAGTAAATAGTTTGCCATCAATGTAGCATATAACCAATAGTTATGTAAAGTCAACTATGGTTGTTAGGGGAGATATTAATAATTTGTGCGATATCGTTGTTGGGGATATTAATAATTTGAGTTGATTGAAGAACAATAAATTATAATTTATATAATTTAAAATTAATTTAAAAAATAAAAAAAAAAATAATTATAAATTTATTCTTAATTTTATTTTTTAATAAATATTTAAAAATAATAATTATAATTTTTTTTTGTAAATTTGGTTGGATTTTTTTATTTTCAAGTTTGAGATATTAATTATATTATGTTTTATAAATTATAATTAAATTTTAGGTTTTATATTGAATTGAATTGAGGAACGTGAATTTCATGCTCCATTTGAATTGAATTGAGGCACGTGAAAGTCAAGACATGCAAATGGAGAAATCCGATGAAACCCAGATGTTGATTGTATTGGTAGGCCTCCATAAAGGGACACTTAGCTTTCATGATGTATTTGAATTGAATCACTTTGTTTTTTCATCTGAGAAAGAGAGAGGATGTGATCGGGAGATGTGGACAACGTTAGAACACCCTGTTCCCTTGTATCATTAAAATGGCAGCTTGTGGTTGAATGTTGAAACCTAGAGACTGAGAAATCTAGCCAGGGGCATTTAATGGTTATGATATCAGTAAAGTACATTGAAAGATAATTTGAATTTATGTACAGAACCTGTATGGTGATTATACAATTAGCGAAGTTGTTTGTCCACTCCTCACACTAATCACTGTACTCTACACTCATGGACTTACGATCAGTTCTTTGTAAAATTTACAGCCTCAAACATTTTTTTCCTTTACTCGGTTGCTTTGCAAGCAAACATATTTGTATTCATATTCTACCACTAGTAGTCAATAAAGGGATCCATTTTCCACAATTGTGTTGACTTGTTTGCTTCATTAAGAATTATTTGTGTTTTTATCTCTTTGTTTTGGTTTATGTTTGTATATGCATTGTTTTCACCATTTGCTAAGTTTTTTTTCTTCATGCTTGTTCACTGAAAACAACCAAACTTATTGTATTTATTTGCAGGGAACAACCAACTACTAAGAATGTGTCATTGGGTACCCAATTGCTACAAAAAAACTACAACATATACATTAGGACAAGTCTGTCTCCTTAGGGTGCAGTAGTGTTGATTGTGAATAATAAGGATGGTACTCACAGGTTATGCATTGATTAAAGGTAGTTGAACAAGGCGACGATCAAGAACAGGTAGCCATTGCCAAGGATCGATGGCTTGTTTGATCAGTTGGAGGGAGAAACAATGTTGTTGAAGATTGATTTGAGATCAGGATGCCATCATGTACAGGTCAAAGAAGAGGACATCTACAAGACTGCCTTCCAGACCAGGTATGGGGATTATGATATTGTTGTGGTTCCTTTTGGTCTAACTAATGCTCCAACTACTTTTATGTGCTTGATGAATAGTGTATTGTATCCTTATCTGGACAAGTTTCTAATAATATCCATTGATGATATACTAATATATTTTAAGAGTGAGGAAGAGCATGCCAAACACTTAGAAACAATGTTAAGACTGCTAAGGGAGAATCAGTTGTATGCCAAGCTTAGTAAATGTAGCTTTTCTCTAACAAATGTACATTACTTGGTACATGTTATTTCCAAGGTAGGCACAGCAGTGGATTCCAAAAAGATAAGAAATATCACATAATGGGAAACTCCTAGTAATTTGGATGAGGTCAGATCATTCATGGGATAAAATACTTATTATAATAGGTTTATAAAAAAATTCTCACATATTTCCTATCCTATTACATCATGGTAGAGAAAGGGAAAAAAATTTGAATAGATAGAGGAATGTGCAACAAATTTTGAATAGCTGAAGCAATTGAAGAGAAATGTTCTAGATCTAAAGATTGTAGATCTAGATAAAGAGTTTGTGGTGTGAAAAGATGCTCGCAAGAGTGAAATTGGAGGAGTCCTGATGTAGTATGGATAGGTGGTATGCTACGAATCAAGGAAACTAAATGAGCACAAGTAGAACTATGTGACAAATGATCTTGAGTTTGTAGCGATCATGTATGCACTAAATATGTGGAGGCACTATCTTCTTGGAAAGAGGTTCATTCTAATGAGTGATCACAGTGGGCTAAGATACTTGTTTGATAAACCAAAACGTAATGCCTTGAAAGCTAGATGGTTTTCCATGATCAATGAGTTTGAATTCAAAATCATATACATTAAGGGTAAAGAGAATATGGTTGTATATGCTCTTAGTAAGAGAGTACAGGTAAGTCACATAGTAGTTATGAGTTCATATCAGATAGATTTACAAGGTCATATCTTACATGAAGGACAATAGAATGATAGATACCAGAAGCTTAGGAACAAGTTATGGTAGTAGGGTACAGGTGAACAGGATGTGGACAATCATCTCACTACAGATGGTTTAGTGAGATTTAAGGACAAGATCTATGTGTTGGAAAATAGTGAACTCATGAAGCTTATTTTGTAATAATTTCATGCTAAGCCATATTCAGGTCACCTGGGATATAAAAAGACATTGAAATATGTGAATAAGTTCTACTACTAGTTGAAGTTGAAGAAAGAGGTGGTAGAGTTTGTTGCAAGGAGCTTAGATTGTCAACAGGTAAATGTAGAGTGTAAGAAACTAGGTGGATTACTTCAGCTTATTCCAATTTGAGAGTGGAAATGGGAGGTCATTTCCATGGACATCATTAATCATTTTTTGAGGAAATATAGACAACATGATTCTATTATGGTCATGGTTGATAGGTTGACAAATGTACCACACTTCATTCCAGTGGATTCTATGAGTTTAGCTAGTGAAGTAGCATGGGTATTCATCAAAGATAAAGTGAGGTTGCATGGTGTTCCTAAGAAGATTGCATTAGACAAGGATGCCAAGTTCATTTCCAGGTTTTGGAAATAGTTATTTTTAGGTTTTCGTATAGAGTTTTCCTTTAGTACAACTTATCATCCACATACAAATGGACATATAGAGAGGGTCAAAAGGGAGGACATGTTGAGAATGTATGTTATGCATCAATGGTAAAAGTGGGAAGAGTACCTTCCAGTAGTAGAGTTTTCTTACAACAATGGGTATCCGATGTCACTAAGGATGATTCTGTTTGAGGAACTTTATGGGTGGTGTTGTAATACTCCTATCAGTTGCAGTGATCCAATGAATTGAGTATTGATAGGACCGGACATGTTGGCCGAGATGGAACAAGAAATATAGGTTATTAAGAAGAATCTAAAGGTATCACAAGACAGGCAAAAGAGCTATGCAAATTTGCACAAGGTCGTTAAGGAATTTCAAATTTGGGAGCAAGTGTACTTGCCCATTAATCCCAACAAGAGCTCCTTGAGGATTGGACCATGTGCCAAGTTGACACCTCGATATTGTGGGCCTTTCAATATTCTTGAGAGGGTTGGATTAGTAGCCTACAAACTTGCGCTACCTCTGACAGTGGAAGTCCATGATGTTTTCCATGTGTCATCGCTTAAAATACATGTGAAAGATGTTAATCATGTAATTGATTGGTTTGTATTACAAGTCGATCCAAAAGGATAATTCTAGTAATAACCTAAGTGCATTTTGCATAAAAATATGCTCATGTTCCAGAATTGGGAAGTCGAGCAAGCTAAGGTGTAATGGAAGCACTTTGGGCCTAATGAAGCTACATGGGACATGGTTGATCATATGCAGGCTATGTATCCTTCTCTATTTGTTGATTAATTGTATGTCTTTTGGTATATGATTGATGTTATGTTTGGTTATGTCTATATATGCATATCTATGTAAATATTGCACCAAGTTGTATTGTGGAGCTCCAATAAGTTGTATGGTTTTTACGATATGTTGTTTATGTTTTGTTAGATCGATATTGTTTGGTAATTTAATTTACATTATATTACTACATAAATTATTGATCAGGGCTACTATGTTGATGAAGTGTATGTGTATTGAATGTACTAGAAGTCCTCATTATTCAATAAATTCCTAAATCAAAATTATTTCACTTTCTTAAAAAGAAATATCACACTTTACTTGAAAGAAAAATCAGATTTCCTTGAAATAAATATGAAACTAGGATTATCACACTTACTCAAAAGAGAGATCACACTTCCAGAAATAAAATTACTCTGAAATCAAACCAAAATTACTTCAACTGAAAAGGAATTTAATCTAAAACATCACACTTAATATAAATCAAATCTTCTTTACTTAAATGTAACTTAAATCAAATATAACTCAAACTATATTGTAAATCCTAAAACAATCCACACTATGTTATACTATTGTTCATGTGCATAAGAGATCTCAGCTTCACTCATTCATCCTACAACAAAATGGTTAAATAGAAACATAATTTGTTATGAACTTTATGATCACTTTGAAAACAATTCACTAACAATCAAACTAGATAGTTAGATGGATGAATTAAACATGATATAAAATTCAGAATTGAAATGTTAATTGAAAACAATAAAACCTTACAACTGCAGGGGGGCCTCTTACGAGATGTAGGCACCAAAACAACTCTTCAAAGGACTATGTATCCATCAAGGCAATGAAAAACAAGGGTATCAAACAAAATAGTGTTTTTATAATTATGAACATAGTTTTTCAAACAATATGCAAGACTCTATTTTTCATGCCGAGAGGTAGATTTATAACCTCTATCAAATAACTATTTAGAGATTTACAAGCGTATCCTACTCGACAAAGACTAAAAATAACATAAGAGGATAATATATCATGATTTCCTCATGATTTTCCATTGAAGAAGAAAATCATGAGGCTAAATATCTACTTCAATTAATTTCCTCACTCAACTAGTTAGCCTTCGACTCCTTCACTGGTTGACTTCCACATTTCATGGGCCAATGTGGTGTTCCCATCATCGATCCAGATGGTAAAGATAGGTAAATATTTTTGTGCTAGCTATTAGCCACATGCCCATATCTTTCATTCCTAGGATGGATTTTTAAAACCTATCGAACCTTCGCCTTTGGTGCAGAATCAGTCATTAGCTGCAGAAATTGTTCAATTCAATATCTCATGCAAATATTAAGTTAAATTTAATAAAGAACAATGAAACTTATGAAATTAAATATGTTTAAGTACATTATATTTCCATGAACCTTGTAAACTGATGCTAAATTAGAGTTATTAGAGTCAAAAAGGAGGATGGAGTGTAAGAAGGTGGTCAAAAAGAGACAATTTTGGGCTTCAAAATTCCCCCACGTAGAATATATTACATGTCCTCATGCACAACATTTTGAAATTTGTAATCTTTCTCTATCGCTGAGCATCTTCATAGGCCTAAGCAAGAAAATCTAAGTTAGTCCTTCTTGATTACCTGACACTGACTACTGCCATCCTTGGTTTCTTCATCAAAATTTTGTTCTACAAACTTGTGACCTTTTTTCTTCAGAAATTCATTTTTGGCTTTCAATTTCTTATTTTTATCATACCATAAACCAAGATGTAACAATGTAGTGTCATTTTGAGTTCTCTCGATTTCATTTTGTGCCTTTACTATTTCATGTTCCTACTTCAAATGTCTATTTTGGTACCTCCAATTCATATATTTCCTACTTGAGAGTGTTTACAATTTGGGGTTCTTATGGAGGATCAAAATGATTCATTTCTTCTAAGTTTGAGGATGATTCAAAATTTTTTCCTACAGCTCTTTGTTCCAAAGATTCTATGTAGTCATATATTTCTTGCTGGACAAGATCAAATTATTGAGTTCTCCTAGCTGGATTTGCAATTGGTGATGGAACTCTCGCTTCCTCTTGTTCTTAAAAAATGACAAGTTCTGGAGATTGTTGAGACTATGTATGTATTAGTTTATTAATCCTTGCACTTCTTCTTACAGTTGATGATTGTTTTTCAGTAGTACGGGGACACTTTTTAACTTCTTCTTGTTATGTTTGTTCTTTCGATGTACTTTCCCTTTTATTGTTGGCTATATTTATTCTAACATTTTTCTACTTAAGAGTTTCCAACACATTTATAAGAGGGGTCTTATATTCTTTATGGTTTTATTACTAGGTTCTTCTTGTTCATGTTCTTTGAAATGATTGTTAATTAGAAAATCCTCCCAATTATCCGCTTTGCTTTTCAGATGGGATTCAATTAAAATTTTCACTAACCCATGATGGTACAAGACTTTATCTATGGATTGTATTTTCCTCTAATTATTTATAGCCATTTTTCTCAAACTATTAAGTAGGAAGTAAGGTAGGTTGATTTCATTAACATCAAGAAAATTCATCATCAAGCAAGCATGGTAAAAGAACATGTTTGAAAACCTACCTTCCCAAGTTATAAATTTTTTAATAATCAATAGACAATTTCTCCATTTATTCTTCACGGTTGTGACAGGAATTCCCTTCTTAAATACAGATATATCCATACCTAGGTTTTTAATGAATACTTCCCATTCTTTCTCCTTGATCTTTTGGATTTTAAACTAGCTTTCCCCGATTCTCAGTAGTCTGGTAGCCTCTGCTACAAATGACTCTATCAAAACCAATCCAATGTATCCAATCTCTACTTCTATACCATCATATTCCTAAGCAAATGATTTTTTCATGTATTTCTCATGCCCATCAATTTTTTCCACAAACTCTAACCATTACGCTTGTTGCAACTATTGTTTCACCTGCGGGTATCCTTCAAGGAATTTAACCCCATTTGGCTCTAAGCATACAATGACTCCCATGTTGAAGAAGTCCTAGCCCTTAATTTATCTCTTTGACATTTTATGGAAGGAATTTCGTTATGGAGGATAGAATTTGGGTAATAGGTGAGGCATGTTCAGGAATGGAACAGGGCCGAGTGGAAGGGATATGATGCAAAATTGGTGAGGGTATGTGAAGGAAGTGGAATGTTATATGGAAGTAATGGAGTGAATTTAAATGATAACACAGTTTGATATTGGCTTTATACATTTTGACAAGATATTTTCATTAGAACTAAAGTCATATTGTAATGCAAGTAATCATTACACAAAATGGAGGTAGTGACAGTCATACAAATGCTTAATTTCACAATTCAATGTTTTTTTCCTTTATTATTTAATTAATATTTTCATACTTGTTGTTTTGCCTTACTAATTTTGGGTTTGTCCTTTTGCAGGTTGTACTCTGGTTTCTTTAGTTGTAATCTTCATCCAATTTGTTTTTTCCATGATCTTTATTTTCCCTCATTTCAATCTGTCAAGTCAGCTATGAAATTTGATGAGAGCTGCAAATTATTGACAATTTTGTAGCTGTCTTATTTTCAAAAGAGGAATAAAAATAAATGGGACAAGAATAGGGAATTAAAAATAAAATCTATGTTGCCAAAGATTCTTTGTTTTCAACTTAGATTTTCTGTATAAACATGCCAACAATGTTGGTTTTCATGTTTATACAAAATTCTCATTTTCATTAATTTTTTTTGAAAAATAAAGTAGAAGGCTAAGTTGGAGAAGAAGAAGAATATTCCTTGAACAAGTTCAAATCAAGACTATCTTGCATATTTCATATTAACTCTTCCTTTGATAATGGTTTATGATATATTCATAATCTATGATGATTTGTAAGGAAAGATACTTTTTCTTCATCAATGGTTTTGATTCTGACCGCTCCATTATCAAAGACAACTTCAATCTCATAAGGACCAAGCCAATGAGTTTGAAATTTTCCTTGAAAATATTCAAACTTTGAATAAAAAAGAAATGCCTAATCACCAAGCTAAAATTTTCTTTCTTTGATAAACTTATCATGGCATCTAGATCTTTGTTGTTGGACTATATTGGTTCTATGAATAACATCTTATTGTATCTCATCAATTTCATTCAATTGCTCCATTCTTTGTCTTTGGGATTCTAATAGATCAAGACCCAAATTGGCTATTATTTTAAAAGTCTTTATCTAGAACTAAATAGGCAATAGGAATTTATTTCCATAAATAAGTTCATAAGGATTGTGTCATGTTGTGTTTATCCATGTGGTATGGTATGCCCATAAAGCTTGTAGAAGATTTTTTACCCAATATTTTCTATGAAAATGCACAATCTTGGTAAGAATTACATCAATTACTTTATTGGTAGATTTGACTTGTCCACTGGCTTTGAAATGATATGGAGTAGACTTCCGACGTTTGATTTTATACTCATCAATTATCTTTTGTACCAACTTGGATGTAAATTGAGTACCTTGATTTGTCACAATTTCCCTTGGGATGCCAAAACAAGTGAAAATATCCTCAAAAACAAATGAAAATGGAACATTTTCAGTAGCAAAAGTGCTTTAGCTTCTACCCATTTTGTGACATAATCTGTACAAACAAGAATGCACTTTTTTTGTCTTAATGGTCTATTGATTGGACCAACAAAATCTAAAGCCCATTTCTCAAAAGGTTCATGTCAAGATGGGGTCCCCTAGGTCAATTTTGGGGCAAAAGTTGAAAGTTTTATGTAAAGGAATGTAAAGCCTCCACAAATTGTGGTCGTGGAGTGCATACATGGTTAAAGAGTCAAAAAGGGTTTACCCTTCTTTATGTAAGTTAGGTTGGCTTTTGAAGATCTACCCATGGTATGTGGACCATGGCATTGTATAAATACGTGTGTCTTAGAAAGTCTAAGGAATAATATAGAGGATGAAAATGAATGTAGTGGGTCAATAGGAGGAATATTGTAAAAGTCTTAGAGGAGGAAAAGGCTCTACAACTATGTGTAGAGGCCTAGAGTAGAGTCCACAACTAAGTGCGCGGACCCCTGCAACTAAGTGCACGGGGAAGTCTTGAGTCTGTAAGCTGAACTGAATATTAATAAAGAAAATTATTACAGAAATGCATGTGTTTTACCTATTTACCTTTGTTATGTATGAATGTGCTTTATGTTGTGATGAATGATGGGTTTATGAAATAATTTTGTATTGATGGGCGACTTTACTGAATCTATAATGTTATGTCAACGCAATTGACATTAAGGGTTTACACGAAGATTATATCATTGTACACTAAATTTATCAAACACTTAAGAAGATATAAGTAAATACTAGGTTACGAGTAACATTTGATGCACATAAGTAGTTAATTTACCTATTCAAGGTCTGTGAAAGCTAGTCGTAGAACTTTGTAGAGTTCTAGAGGCTAATTAAAGGAAGTTACATCGATAAGCCATAAAGGCTTATCAATATGTGTGAAGGCGGATTTAGGGAACAAAATGACATCATGCTGATCTTTGGGTACGGAAGCTTGGATCCAGCATCTCACCACACTATTTCAGGTGAGACATCAGTTCGTGTTCACAAATTGATGTTGAAAGGGCTAATAGTGTAGGGATTTGTTTGGCACAACTAACTCTAAACCTGGGTCAGGACCCACTAAGCCAACAAATGGTTCCATTGTCAGGACTGGGATCTGCATAGAGAGATGTGTGATATCGCATAATTGGAATCTAATAAAGAAAGAAATTGAGAAGTAGTTGGATAGAAAGATCCACGAATTTGCAGTGCAAGAGAACATAAATCTACGCCTAACAAAAGAACAATGGTACACAAAATTTTCTTCTACACCTTCTCAATGAACTGTATGATTGGATCGCTAAATTGGCAGATGACTAAGGAAGGTGGAGGCTTGATGGTCCAATAGTGTGGAACCCAAAGCTAGTGCAGAGGTTGGAAGCTTTTGAAGATAAGATCTTGTTCGTTGTTGACCACTGGCTTGATCGAGTCATAGGAGGATTTGTGATAGAATTCGTAGTCGATACCTAAGTCAGTCACAATGAAATAGAGTGACACTTCTTCAAGGGGCTGCGAGGTAAGTACTTAAGATCTTTGAATACTTGGATTAAGATGCTATTGTGTGAAAAGTGGGTTATGCCATTACCTTGATGTTTGGGTCTATCGAAAGTGGATGAACTTTTAGAAATTAAGGAAGAATAGGCCTTGAATATAGCCCACTGATAGAACCTCCTTCAAGTGACAATGAGGGAGCACTACAAGCCTCACCACGAAGCGTAGTACAGTTGATAAGGCAAGGTTTTCTACGAATACCTCATCTGCCCACACCACCTCCACCTTCACCTCCACAACATACACCTTTTCCCACACTGCCACCACCTCTACCACTGTTAAACATGTCGAATACCATGATGTGGCCTGTTTTCAAGGGCTTGTGAAGTGAAGACCTGGATCAGTTTTGATTCATTGCGAAGCTTTTATGGATGACACAAAATGTTATAGATGATCATATAAATAAGGCGCAGTTGGTTACTGCTCTACAAGATCGCGCATTAACATGGTACATTAAGTACTACACTGGTAATCCATTGGCATCGTTAGCAAACACTCAAACTACTCTAAATGAGGAATTCAATAGGAATAAGTCTGAGACGCAATCAGTAGTGGGGTTCAAGGAAATAATGATGAGGGTTGGTGAAACACCCTGGGAGTTGGATCAGAGGCTGAAGTGCAGGATCCATGAAACTAACATGAATCTCACATATATTTAGCACCGTGATTAGTTTATAGTCGTGCTCCTGCCCCACTTATGGATTGCTTTGTCACACCAAAAGATAGGAACTTAGGCAGAAGCATTGGAGATCACAATGAGATTACATGAGACACCTATCCAAGACGTGTCATTGGGAGTTCAATAGATCCATGTGGAGTTGTAAAACCTATGCTTGGAGTTGCAGAGCCTGAAAAAGGAAAAAATAGCTCGACCAGAGGTGCACGAAGAAGTTTGGTGCTTATAGTGTAAAAGCCAAGGGCATGATAAAAATCACAACCCTATTTTTGTGAATTATATTATAGGGGGAGGACCAATACCCCTAAGCCGAGAGGCTACCGTAGGACCAAGTATAGGGTCTGTGATGTGGTGCGCTATCTGTCAGGTAGCTAGAAAACATGTAATGGACAATTGTCACTTGTTGCAAAAATTTGTACATACGCCGCAACAGTTATTTTGCAATTTCTACAAATCGGTGGGCCATGATGAACATCACAACCTTGTTTTTGTGAATTATATTATAGGGGGACAGCCAATACCCCTGAGGCGAGAGGCTACCGCAGGACCAAGTACAGGGTTTGTGCTGTGGTGTGCTATCTATCAGGTAGATAGAGAACATGTAATGGGCAATTGCCACTTGCTGCAAAAATTTGTACATATGCCGCCACAGTTATTTTGCAATTTCTGCAAATCTGTGGGCCATGATGAGTGTAACTACAATAGCTATGAATTCATGATGGAAAGAACACCCATGTATCAAATTAAAAAAGAACCGTGGCCTCTAGATCAAGGCATTGGGGGAGTGCACGGAGGGTATCAGGGGCATGGACAAGGCTGAGGAGGAGGAGGACCTGGTAGAGGTTGAGAGCAAGTTATTTTCTCTAATTATAGATTTCCATGACACTACGCATGGGAGTGTACGAGCAAGACACTCCCGTCATGCGATATTGTTAAACAGACATGGACAGCGACAAAAGAATAGGAAAGATAAAACATGCATTGCCATTTTATTAACAATTTGATATACATTTATAGTACATTTGGTGACCGTTGGGATTCACATCCCAAGGTCTCTTGGACTGCTTTGTCCATTTGGCTTCCACGCTAACCCTTTAGGATTAG
>APFE031634734.1:186917-199590 GCA_000404065.3 Pinus taeda
AGATTGTCCATTAACTCTAATATTGCACTAATTGGAGCCATTTTTAATCCTCAAAAAATAGTAAAACAATGAGGAAAAGATGGACACCAATTGCTCTTTTATACTTCAAATCAACTTGCAATAGATTCAGCACACAAAGAATGGTGATATCTGGAAAACAGACTCCTCACTCAAAAATGAATTTTTTTTTATTTAATTCACCTAAGAATTTGACTTCTAACAAAGCTACAAGCAATTTAGTCCTCAAAGAGAAAATGCTGGAGTTGAAATTGATGCTGGCTTGACAGGGTACCAACAATGCTCAAGGAATGTGTGAGCAACCACCGACAATTACAACATCCGCTGTTCTCCACATCAATCTGTGCATCAAGTAAACACTGCACAATAAGTGGTTGTTGCTGATTCATTGGTGAATGCTGTTGTCATTCAACTGATGGCTCGGGACAAAGTTTGTCATATATTTTAATGGGTTTATACTCTACCACTGAGCTATAAAGACCCAAGAAGACTGTAGATGCTTTTCCTGGTCTTGACTTGAATTCTGGACGGACATGGACATACGCGGCGGTGGATTCAACGCTAGTTTATACTCCAAATTCTCATTAATCATTTCCATTGATACGCTGCAGATTCATATAATGGCACGTCTGTATAGCCATTTGATGCTCCAAAGCCTGTAATTTAATTCTTATTTTGAAGAAGCAGATGGCCGCCATAAATAAATTCATCCAAGTTCACTTATCAATTTATCATTGCTCGAAACACTTCATCAAAGTCAGCAAAGTCACAGAAAATGTCATCTAAAATTCTCAAGGATCAATCAACCTTTATAGGATAACATAAGACATTAACCCAAAATTTCTATATGAGATGTCATTTTGTATGATAAACACACCATTTCTAACCTGAATGACTGTAGCTGAAAAGACCATTACCTAGATCTTTTGTAGCCTTTCTTAGATTGGTGGTCAGGATGCATTATGTTACTTTTTTTTCGTAAGGCGGAGACCAAAAAATGTAATTGGATGTTACATGGAACTCGTGACTAGATATACATAGTACTATTAATCTGAGTCCGGATTCTGCCCTATCACAAAGCGGCCAAAAATGTCACCACAGACTCCGATTTTTAGCTTCAGAATTCATGAGATTTCTCCATGCGGAAATGCTCACAGTAGGTCACACGAAAATCAATAGCCACAAAAATTCTTCACAGACGTCTGGCATAGAATAGTGCATAAATCAAGCTCCAGATGTACTGTGGATTACGCCGCAGAGCTGGCCTTTTTCTCAACCAAGATAGCCTCAGGAAGCCATTTGAAGTTGCCTCAAGCCAAAAAGACATATCATATTAGACCTTAAATTTAGCCTTAACCCAATTCGGATTAGCCTCAGACACACCCACAAAATTTGCCTCAGATGATATGCACATATCTATCTCAGAGGAAAGGCTGACTGGACTCAACAAACGTAGCGAAACCCTTTGAAAAATACAAACAAAGAAAACCCCACACAAAACCTTCAAATCTTCGATCTCCTTCACAAGCTATGGAAGACTATCCAGGGGCGCAGAGATACTTCAAGGATTAGATTCTAAGTGATTTCATGACCAGTCAACAGATGTTTTCTTCATTTTGAACAAAAAGAACACTCATATACAAGCTCCAACTAGCAGCAATCTTAGAATCTGTGATAGAAAATAGAACTCGGACCTGTATTAGTCATAGTAAAAAGGAATAGAATCTCCTTTTTTTTTTTAATTTGTCATCATCGTTGAATTGTGGAAGCATTCCTTTTTTTTCAGTGAAGTCCAACCATTTGAGGCCCAGACCTGTAAAAGAAGTTAAGTGCGTCGTATCCGCAACTTAGTAAAAAACAAACTTCACACAAAATCACGAACTTCCCAATTTATTGAATTCTTAAAATTTCCATAGCCCGTGCGTTGAAGACCTGCCAACATATGCGCAGAAAAACAACCTGTCAAGACAGACAGTAACGCAGGTGAGAATAATTATGAATTGTCAGGTAGCGTTTAATTGTCAGGCAGCGTTTTTCAGTTATGGCAGAGACAGTGCAGCGCTGGAAGGACAGAGCGCATGCAGGCAGCTAATTATATGGAGGAGCAGGTATGCAGCTTCAGGTGTGCAGCTTCAGATATGCAGCTTCAGGTGTGGGACAGATTTAAACTGGCCAGCACTATTCAAGGCAACTACACAAGCCACACATCATGGCTCTGATACCATGTTAGACAGACATGGACAGCGACAAAAGAATAGGAAAGATAAAACATGCATTACATTTTTATTCACAAATTATGTATATTTATGGTACAATATGTGACCGTTGGGATTCACATCCCAAGGTCTCTTGGACTGCTTTGTCCATTCAGCTTCCACGCTAACCCTTTAGGATTAGGTGTCCAACAGATATGTACTCAGTTTTGACCACACAATAGAAGAATGCCCCATATTGATAGCTAAGATGCAGGAGAAGAAGGCGCAACCTCAACAACCTACCCAAAATTTACATATGATGAGGGATAAGCCCCACGAGGAGAATCCCAATGTGAATATTGTGCTGCGAAGTGGAATGATGACTGGTAATGATAAAGGGAAACAACCTGATGAAAGTGGATGGGTCCATAAGACTCCGGAAAAGGAGGTTGGGTTTGATCTGGAGCATGCGAGGGAAACATTCATGGAAGCAAAGAAAATCTTCGTTGAGGTCTCTACCTCAGGAAGTCAGGACAAGCTTTCTGAATAAGTTGACGCCTCATGCTTACTACCTTCTTGGAAACCTCTATGAAGTTGTTGCATGATAGAAAGGTTATAAAAGGGCTACAAGTGCTGATAAATAACTGTGCTAGTAAGGAAACTGCTCCTGAAGGGCACCATGTAGTCATAAATATAGGCAAACATAAGACAAGAATCCGGCGCGAGATGAGGCTCACCACAAAAATAGGAGACTACAAGATGGATTAGGTTATTTTGGATCTATAGTTAGATAAGAATGTTTTTCCTAAACAGACATGGGAAAGAATGGGAAGACCCATGCTGCAGTGGTCTCCAATTCAATTAAGGATGGAAAATCAAAAAAATATTATCCCTATGGGGTGATTACATGGAGTGACCATAGATGTAGAAGGAGTGAATGCGCTAGCTGATTTTGAAGTGATAGAGATTGTTGATGACAACAATTCATACCCCACGCTACTCAGAATTCATTGGGCTATCGACATGAATGGGGTAATCAATTTGAAAAGGTTGACAATGTCATTTGAAAGAAAATTGCTCCATGTTGTAGTGCCATTGGACCTTGCAGAAGAACCGTGCTATACAAAATTAGTCCATGATTATGAGGAAAGCGACGTTGATTTGGAACAGATCTATAAAATAACAACGCAAGATCAAGACTAGGTTAATCTGACAACTAATGTGTTAGGTCCCTATAATAATAGTAATGTCCCCATTAATATTGTAGTTGTATCCCTTATTAATATTGTTTTTCCCCTATTGTCCCCATATTGTTATTACTATGCCACATAGAATCCCTCTATTGTTATTTTTGTGCCTTTATATTATTATTGTTAGGTCAGCTTGGTTATATTGTGACCCCTTAGACTCCTATATATAGAAAGGAGGTTTTGTCATTTGAATCATCGAAGAATTTTTCATTTGTGTAATTCAAAGGAGGTTTCCCCCTTGAAGAGGCTTATTTCTAAGGCATTCATATATGTTTTCTATCTTTTTGTGAGCTGGTTTCATAACATTTAGTATCAAAGCTTTGGATTCTAGGGTTTCGCTGCTCCAAATAGGTCATCGTGGCATTTTCGCTATAACTTTTTTTCTGCGACATTTCAGAAGCGAAAAAAAAAAGAAACCCATTTGAGAAGAAGTTGCACTGAATCACGGATCTGAATTTCAGAGATTTTCATGCTATATTTATGGAGATATGATCTAAGGAAGTTGGTCTTTTTGCAGACTCTTGAATTAAATTCCAAATAGGTGACCTGGGGAAAATCATCATAACTTTCTCTCTTGGCGTCAGAATGAAATTTTGTAAGAAATTGCAGAAATAGAACGGACTATAGTTTCTTGTATGTATTTTTCACAACCAAAGGTCGAAATAATGACACGTGGCACTTCATACATGTTCTCTCTTCTGGAAAGTTCTATAATCAGGTCATCTTGGGAGATTGTGCATAACTCTTCCTTGGAGAATCCAATTTGGATCAGAATGGTGGCATTGGAAAGAGGATGCAGAGGGCTACTATAGATCGTAATTTTAGAACTGGATGATCAGAAATTACAGAGATACATCAAATTCAATATTAAGCTCCTACAAAGTGAAAAAAGGTTTGTAGTTTTTTTTAAATTTTTGCATAAGCTTGGTTTGAAAAATTAGTTTGAAGGAATTCAAAGGGCATAGTAGAGCATTATTATCGGTAATTGATGCCCTGAGGAAAGAAAATGAAAAAACCTAGTAAGTAACCTGAAAGCTCTAGTATGACTCATGAAGGAGAGGAAGAAATGCAACATGATATATCAAAATTACGCGACCAAGTGCAACAAGTGTAAATTGCACCAAAAGTAACAGAATCTAAGATTGATGGTTTAAAGAAAGATGTAGAAGCTAAGATGGATGGTTTAAAGAAAGGTGTAGAAGCTAAGATGGATTGTTTAAAGAAGATTGTATAAGTAAGATGATGACATGGATGATAAGATGGAAGAATTGAAGATAAATATGAATAAGTTGCTACAAGAAATGGTCACTAATGGTGAAAGGGTAGTAAAGGAAACTCATGATGAGAACAAAGAAATGTTAATCATGATTCCATAGACACTAACATTGGATCGAAGACCCACCATATTCCAAAAATTGATATGAGGAAGTTTGATGACAAGGATCCCACAACATGGATATTACAGATGGAGCAATTTTTCGATCTCAATAATGTGCAAAACACACAAAAGCTATGTATTGAAACTTTATATTTGGAACCAAATCAGTTTGTAAGGTATCAATGGCTTTTCTCTTGTAAACAAATTATCACTTGGGCAATTTTTATGGAAAAATTGACAGTACATTATGAGGATACAAAAAGCAACACATTTTTTAGCCAACTGATAAGTCTCAAACAAAAGGGTTCAATAATGGGGCACATTGAGGAGTTCCAAAAATTGAACATAAGGGTAAAAAATATTCTAGAGGAGCATAGGATTGATGTGTTCATAGGGACTTTAAAGGATAATATCCAACATGATGTTTGCTTTTGGGAACCTGATTCATTAGAGAAGGCATTCAGGTTAGCAAGAAAAATGGAAAGCAAAATTATTGCAACTAGGAAGCATACCACTCACAACTATAAAGATGGAAGTGTTGTTACCCCTAGCCTTCCACAAACTATAAGGTTGACACCACCACATTGGAAGAAAAAAGATAAAAAGGGATTTTTTACAATTGTGATAGCAAATACACTAAAGGTCATAAGTGTGCTGAGAAGAAATTATTCTACATAGATTGTGAAGAGGAAGAAGAAAAGGAGCAAGAAAGGTCAAAAGAAGAGGATATACTCTAGGAAAAAATCCTAGATAAAGAAGAAATGAATTCAACCATATCTTGTAATGCATTTGCTGGAATTACCACTCCTCAATCCATCAAAATAGAAGGACAAATCAAGAAGAAAAAGGTAATAGTGTTGATTGATTCAGGAAGTACCCACAATTTTATTCATTGTAAGATAACAAAAGAATTGAATTGCCTCCTATATCTAGTACTAGAGTGTCAAGTGATGGTCGAAAATGGAGGAACGATAAATTGCTCTGGAAAGTGCCATAATATCAAGCTATCCATGGGAGAATATGTATTGAAAGTCCCAATGTTTTCCATTCCAGTGGGAGGTGCTGATGTTGTACTAGGAGTTCAATGGCTACAATCCATTGGTACAATAGCTTTTAACTTTCAAGAACTTTTCATGAAATTTTATGCGGAAGGAAAGGAAGTTGAATTAAGGGGTATTGAAGGGAAACCGAGAAAGATAATAAGTTCTAACAGTATGACAAAACTTCTAAAAAAGGAACAATGAGGTGTAATTGCATAATTATGTTCGCTAGATGTTTCCACATCGAAATCATCTATTGCTCCATATCTCCAAAAAGTCTTGGACAATCATTCCAAGGTATTTGAGACTCCCAAAGGTCTCTCGCCTATTAGTGATCATGATCATGCTATTCATTTGATTCCAGGAAGTGTTCCACCAAACGTCAAGCTATAGAGATATCCCTATGCCCAAAAGAGTGAAATTGAACGTATGGTTGCAGAAATGCTTGAGGCTCATATAATTCAACCTATCCAAAGTTCTTTCTCTGCTCCAGTAGTATTGGTGCACAAAAAGGATGGATCATGGTGCATGTTTCTAGATTATAGGGAGCTCAACAAGCTCACAATTAAAGATAAGTTTCCCATTCCTGTCATTGATGAATTATTGGATGAATTGCATGGATCAATTTACTTCACCAAGTTAGATCTTCGTTCAGGATATCATCAAATTAAAATGAACAGTCAAGACATTCCAAAAATAGCATTTAGAACTCATGAGGGTCACTATTAGTTTTTGTTCATGCCTTTTGGCCTTACCAATGCACCTTCTACATTTCAAGGTTTGATGAATTCCATTTTCGAACCCTTCCTTGGAAAATTTGTGTTATTATTTTTTGATAATATACTAATCTACAGCAAGTCTTGGAAAGATCATTTTGAACACGTTGACAAGGTGCTAAAACTACTGGAGGAGAAAAAGTTATATGCAAAAAGATCCAAATGTTTCTTTGGAGTAAAAAAAGTGGAATGTCTGGGTCATATTGTATCTCATGGAGTTAAGGTAGACCCTAGCAAATTAAAGCCATTAAGGAATGGGAAATCCCCACATCCATAAAGCATTTGCGAGGATTTCTTAGGTTGACAAGGTATTATCGCAAGTTTCTTAAGAATTATGGGAAAATAACAGCACCTCTAACAAAATTGTTGAAGAAAGATGCATTTTCTTGGACTCCAAAAGAAACAAAGGCCTTCGAAGATCTTAAAGAGGCAATGTGCCAAGCACTAGTCTTAGCTACACCAGACTTCACAAAAACCTTTATTGTGGAATGGTGATGCTTTTGGAAATGGAATTGGTTTTTTTTTAATGCAAGATGAAAGACCCATTACTTTCGAAAGTAGTCCAATCAAGGGAAAGTATTTACACAAAGCTATTTATGAGAAGGAAATGTTGGCAATACTACATGCACTTAAGAAATGGCAACCCTACCTAATGGGAAGACACTTCAAGGTAAAAAAAAATCATGATAGCCTTAAATACTTTTTAGAATAAATATTATCCTTTGAAGAACAACAAAAATGGGTCACAAAGATGTTGGGTTATGACTTTGAAATCATATACAAAAAACGGAAGCAAAATGTTGTGGCAGATGCACTCTCAAGAAAGGATGAGGATTTGGAAGCATTGTTGTGCGCCATTTCTATTATCCAACCAGATTGGATAGGCAAAGCAAGGGAGGAATGGTAGAATGAAAAAGAGTTGTGGGAACTTATTCGAAAGTTACAACAAGATTCTATTACATCCGATACATTTAGCTAGAAAAATGATTTGTTATGGTACAAAGATTTCTTATACCTCTATAAGAATTCCCAATTCAAACAAAATATTCTTCTAAAATTGCACGCTTCTCCCTTAGGAGGGCACTCAGGATTTTTAAAAACATACCATAGGGTTAAGAAGGAATTTTTTTGGGATGGCCCTAAATTGGATATTCAAAATCTTGTAGCGGAATTTTTGGTATGCCAACAAAATAAAGCTGAAAGAGTTAAAACAGCAATTCTATTACAACCCTTATCCATTCCAAGCCAATGTTGGGAGGAGGTTTCAACAGATTTTATCATAGGTTTACCCAAGTCTGAGGGAAAGAGTGTCATCGTGGTGGTAGTTGACAGACTTACCAAGTATGCACACTTTTGTGCATTATCACATCCATTTAAAGCCGGTGCAGTTTCTACGACATTTATGGAAATAATTCAAAAGCTACATGGAAACCCAAAGATTATTGTAAGTGACAGAGATCCCATTTTTACAAGAAATTTTTGCACATAATTATTTTCTTGTCTTGGTACTCAATTAGCTCATAGCTCATCTTATCATCCTCAATCTAATGGGCAAACAAAGATAGTAAACAAATGTTTGGAAGGATATCTTCGTTGCTTTGTATCTGATAAACAAAGACAATGGGTCAAATGGTTGCCTCTGGCTGAGTGGTGGTATAACTCTTCCTTCCATACTGCAACAAAAATGACCTCATTTATGGCACTTTATGGATATCATCCATCGTCCATCACATCATATTTAAGAGAAAATTCTAAGGTTCAAGCAATGGAATATCACATCGAGCATCAACAACAAGTTCTCCAACTCTTAAAGGATAACCTCGCTCTAGCACAAAATCGAACGAAATAACACGCAAATCAACATCACAGTGAATGAAGTTTTGATGTAGGTGACTAGGTATTTTTAAGGCTACAACCATACAAACAAATGTTCCTCAAGCAAGCTAAGAAGGATAATAAATTATCACCCAAGTATTATGGTCCTTACCAAGTGTTGCAAAATATTGGTACTATGTCATACAAATTGGAGTTGCTTGCATCTTCCCCAGTACTCTCAGTTTTCCATGTTTCATGCTTAAAGAAGGTTATCGATGAAAATCTCCCAGTTCAAATAGTATTGCCAAAACTTTACGAAGAAGGAGAAGTCCTATTGGATCCTGAAGCAATCATGGAAACAAGAACTCAATTAACTACTGAATCAATAAATTTCAGAGTATCTCATTAAGTGGAAGAACTCACCCGCTAAAGATTCCACATGGGAGGATGATAATTTTATACAAAAGCATCCAAAACTACTCAAGTGTTGAGGACAACACTTTTTTGAAGGATAGGGGCATGCTAGGTCCCTATAGCACTAGTGTAGCCCCCTATTGTTATTGTTTTTCCCATGTATCCCCCATATTGTTATTGTTGTGCCCTTACATTATTATTGTTATGCAGGGTTTCATTATATTGTGACCCCTTAGACTCCTATATATACCAAGTAGGTCTTGTCATTTATATCATCCAAGAATTGTTCATTTATTTCATGTAAAGGTTGTTTCCCCCTCAAAGAGGCTAATTTTCAAGTCATTGATCTTTATTTTCTTTTGTTTTATGATCTAGTTGTATAACATCCTTGGTTTGGTGTTTAAATGTTGAAATTTGGCAGCATAAGGAGAAATTCCCTCCTTTGGGAAAGCATCCTCATCCTGAGGACACCCTACTATCCCTTGAAGAATTTAATTTGCACGAGGAAAAATATTGTTTTTAATATGGAACCACATCATCACAAAAATTACATGTCGGCATAGGCAAGAAATTCAACCTCGTTAACCACATATAAATTCACATCATGTCACATCACTTGGATGCTTCATTACATCATCATTTCTTTTCTTGATTGGTTTGACTACTTTTGAGATTACAGGTCTGAGCTCACATGTGTGAAGGAGAGAGAGGGTGTTTTTGTTGACCAATGTTGACTTTTTGTTTAGGGATGTTTTGACCAGCTTTGACTTGGATTTGAATTTGACATTTTGACTTGGTTTGATTGAATTATTGGACTTATTGTGATATTGATTTGACTGCTACTTTGATTGAGACTTTTTGGGCATCTTTGACTAACGTTGATTGAAATTATGTGCTAGGGTTTCTGCAGTTCAAACTTTGACTTTGATCAAATTTTTTGGAAGATTTTGTTGATTGTTTTGACCAAGCTTGAATAAGCTACGGAGGTCAAATTCTTTGCTGCCTTGACCAAAATTTTTAGAGGACTCTAATCATTCATTGTTGGCTCTAGTTAGGGAAGAGTTGACTACTAGTGACTCTTATCAAAAAGTGCAGATTTGACTTTTGACCAAATTTGACTTCTGGGCTCATCTTTGATTGGGTATTGGATGGTTGGTTTGGATACTTAAATCTTTGACTATTGACTCATTGTTGATGTCCTTGGATTATGTATCTCTACTTAGTCAATCATTGACAATCTAATAGAAGAATATTCTGTAAAGGCTTTTCCCCCTCATGGAGTTTTTCCCTAGTCTTTGACCAAATCTTTGTCTCTATAGTTCCTGACTGTCTTCTATTGTGCATTTTGATTTATTATTGTATATACAATTGCTTAATATCATTGGAAGATTGAAACTATTGGATAAAGTGATTGGTATTGAAAGAAGAAATTGATTAAGTGATTGTTATAGCATCAAACAATGGAAAATTAACATGGTATCAAAGCTGAGGTGAAGACAAGCCCAAGGAGACAAGACCAATCACCTTTGAAGGAATCTGATTCGAAGGAGCTTATTTGACTTGGAAGAGATGTCCAATTCATACTTCAAGATTAAAGAGAATCTAAATGAATCATCTAACTATGATGTTTGGAGAACCAAGTTGGATGTAAATTTGGATGAGAATGATGTTTTGGAATATGATGAAGGTAAGGTACATGAGCCTCTTGAGAATGCTTTTTATACTATCAAAGCCAAGTACAAGAGATGTGAGATAAAAGCTAAGAATATTATTATTGATTCATTAAGATATCATTTGATTATTTATATTTCAAAGTTGAAGAAGTCCAAGGAAATGTATGATAAACTGGTTGGGATGTACAAAGACAACACCTTGAGCCACATTCTTTCTTTGAAGAATGAACTCAAGGACATGAAGATGAACAAGGGGGAGACTATGCAGTCATACTTTATGAGGATATCCCAACTCAAGGATCAATTATTGTCTACCATAGAAGTTAATTTTGACAAAGATATGGTACTAATTGCACTTGGAGGTCTTCCTCCAATTTGGGAGACATTTATTACAACTATTAGCAACAATAAAAGGTTTCCTTCATTTGACGAAATCATTGGAAAGTGCACCCAATAAGAGACTAGGATGATATCTAGAGGGAGAATTCAAAATCATGAAGAAGCAGAACCCTCTACATTTGTTTTTCAAGACAAGAAGGGGAAGGGAAGAGGAAGACCAACTAATTCAAGGAAGTCTGCTCCAACATCCAAGGACTCCAATAGAAGATTTAGAAAAAATATGTCAAAAGTTGAATGATACAATTTCCATAAGCATGGCCACTACATGCAAGATTTTCCATATAATAGAAGATCTCATAGGTTGAACTACAACAAAAATCGTGGCTACAACAACAATAGGTCGATAGAAAAAGAAGATATGCTCCTGTTGATCGAGAAGAAGGCTACCGTCCTCAAAAGAGATCAAGGAACTTCAAATATGATAATAATGTAGTTTCTATTCAATTTGAATACTTTCTTATTTTTTCTCTTTATAGTTCCTCTCCTCCGGATTCATCTAATAGCTGGTTGGTAGATAGTGGGGCCTCTAGACACTTCACTAGCTAGTGTGAAGTCCTATAAAACCTATTTGACAGGGAAACAAATTTGAAGATTATTCTTGGGGATAATTATACCTATATTGTGAAAGGGTTTGTTATGGAACCAGCTCAAGAAAAGATAGAAAAGATAGATCAATGCCTTAGAATTCAGCCTCTTCGAGGGGGCAACCTCCTTTACATTACATAAATGCACAATTCTTGGATAATTCAAATGAAAAGACCTCCTCTCTATATATAGGAGTCTAAGGGGTCATAACATAATCAGAGCCTACATAACAATAATAATGTAAGGGCACATAATAACAATAGTGGGCTTCTATGGGGCACAATAGTAACAATATGGGCACTACATGGGTACATCAATATAATAAGTGGGTTGTACTAATAACAACAAGGGGTTACTCTAGTAGTATAGGGGCCTAACATGCCCCTCTCCTTCAAAAAGTGTTGTCCTCAACGCTTGAGTAGTTCTTGATGCTTTTGTATAAAATTATTGTCCTCCCATGTGGAATCTTCAGCATGTAAGTTCTTCCACTTGATGAGATACTCTGAAATTGATCGCTTTCGTAGCTGTCGGGTTCTTATTTCTGTGACTGCTCCAGGTTCCAATATGGTTTTTCCTTCCTCTTCAATTTCCGGCAATATTGTTTGAATTTGGATCTTTTGCAACTTTTGAATAAGTGGCCATACTTCTTCGTCCTTCTTCCATTCATCCCTTGCTTGGTTTATCCAATCTGGTTGGATAATAGAAATAGCACAGAACAATGCTTCCACATCCTCATCCTTGAAGAGCTTCCCATTCGGTAAGGTCGCAATTTTTTAAGTGCATGTAGTATTGCCAACATTTCCTTTTCATAAATAGCTTGCTTGAGATGTAGCAGTAAAAATATCCAATCACCTACATCAAAACATTTTTCGCTACGATGTTGATCTACCTGTTGTTTCATTTGATTTTGCACCAAAGTGACGTTATCCTTTAAAAGTTGGAGAACTTGTTATTGATGCTCGATGTGATCTTTCACTGCTTGAACTTTTTTCTTCTTGATATGTCCTTCTATCTCTAGATTTTGAGGATTGGTAATTTCTTCCAATCCTTTACAAGATATGGTCGGATTCATTTCTTGATGCTCGATGTGATCTTTCACTTCTTGAACATTTTTCTTCTTAATATGTCCT